>APFE031009715.1:6990-35199 GCA_000404065.3 Pinus taeda | reverse complement strand
TAATATAATTATGACCTAGGTCCTAAAGTCAAATATAGTCGTTATGTAGCCGTTGGAGTCTCTGCTCAGTCTATTTAACTTGCTAGGCCAGATCTGTTTCTTCAACTCGTCCTGATGATGAACCACACTGGTTGGTTCGAAACGCGTTGACAATGATCTTTTTGATGTGATTTACGCAGAAGCTCTTTTTACAACATATAAGATTTCTTGTTTATATTTTTCTTAATTTTGTTTTTTAATTTTTTGCATTTGCTTCATCTGTTTCCCTAGTAGTTATGTAAAAAACGGTTCAAAACTTTACAAAGCACTACTAGGTTTATTTATTTCACCTATTTTCATGTTGAGGCTCTTAAGAATCCAGTCATTTAATAAAGATATAAAGTGTTTTTTCGTTTAAAATTCAAAACCCATGTGGTAATTCATAAGAAAAATGAATGCTTCATAAATTCCTAATTTATATCATAGAAATAAGATGGAAATCATACTGATTAAATTCCTCTCATAATATACAACATACAATCATACATTAGACAAAAAATATGTACCACAAAACATGAAAACTGTGGAAAATCCGAACCCCATTCAGAAATCACACCACAGTAATCTGCAATCAAAAATATGTACCATCAAAATTTTCCATGAGCAACAACATTTGTATTATACTGAAATTGAACCCTAAAATTACATTAGAATTACATGATTATAAAATAAGGTATTGGAGTTTTTTCATGTACTAAAAAATCCCATCTTTGATCCTAGCTCTAGATTACAAGCCCAACATATTTAAAAAAAAAAATTGACAAAGTTTCTTTATAAATTTTTTCCCTACTTGTTTGCCTCAAAATATGCCTATTTATAAGGCACAACTTCCTAGGACCTAACCCTAAAGTACTAGTGGTAATATAAAAGCATGCAGAAGCTTTCAATGGACAATTGGAAGTGTGTGACTAACTACTAAAGACTATCAAATGTCAGTGTGGGCCCGAATTCTTTGGATCATCACTCTTGTTGGTCAAACTGTGAAGGTGACTTAACAGAGGAACAAGTGGATTGTTGAGGTGTGCATTGCATCCCTTCTATAGATGTTGATGGTTTTTGTTGGGTGGATGTGGAAATTGTTGGTTCTACATGATTCTTCAACTAATTTTGGTACCACTTGTAAGATTTAGATACATGTGCTGAGATGAAGCTTCAATTTTTTGTTAGAGTGCGCTTGAAATTTTGTGCCTTTCTAATGGAAAAAACCAAATCTATATTTGAGTCATAATTCAGAGGTTGTAACCCCTTAAAAATACATTTCCATTTGAAGATAATGTAGAAGGAGGGTTGCAAGTGTTTTATGATCTCTTTGATTGTCACTATGTCTGCTTCCCTTTCAAATACCGGGTACTAATTTCTAGTTGCTTCTATCCCACTGTAATAGTCTTCTTTCTATGAAATGATTTCATTCAGTTCTAGAAACCTAGGAAAAACTTTTCTGAACAATGGCTTGAATTATGTTATGATCTTCATTAGATGATTTGACATTTCTCTTGCCTTATTTTCCATTTCACCTACAAAATTCACTTTATAAAAGACAATATTCCATTAGAAGACCAAGAAAGATTTGTTATGAAGTGATGAATATACTCTTCTTCTTATTGGGATAAAATGAACCAATATCTTACACTGATATGGTTTGTTCTCTATCACTATTGTATAACTTTCAACTTCTTTTTCGAGCTTCTCAAATCAGAGCCTTCTTGTAACAATGAAAGTTGTTTCCATTTCTCATTATCTAGGATATTTTAGTGATCTTATCCCATAATCTGTGATAGTTCACCTTCATGTTTTCTTCAGAAGCATGATTTTTCCTGATGGCATCTAGTTCCTCCTTGACCTCATTTTATGATGTCTCTCACTCCTTATCTCCTTTCTTTAATTATTTGATGGATATCTGTTTTTCAACCAATTCTTCATCTCTTCCAACCAAAAAAGTCCTCAAATTATCAACTTCATCTTTAACTGACAAACTTTCCATAACTACAACCAAATTATCTACAGGATCCTGGATGATAACAACTTCTATACCACCTTTTTCTTTCAAATCAACAACTTCTAACTTCAATAGAAAAACTTAGTCCTTGTACTACTATGCCTCTTGGGTGACTACATCAAATTTCTTCACCATTTCCTATTTTTTATTTCTTGACCTGCATGAACTCCATCATATGAACTAGATAAGCCTCCCATTTTTCTTGTCTCTTAAGGAGCTTAATTTATTTATTATTTTCATCTAATATATTATGTATTCCTAAAATTGACTCTCAAAAACATACATTTTAAGAATTATTTTCTCTAAGGCTTCAATCTCCAATATTATTTCCATGGTTCCTGCTTTCTTTCTTCAAATTCTTTTATTCCCTATTGTAGTCCTCTCTTAATGCTTTTCAAGGATTAATGGACCTTCCAGGATTCATCATATATGATATAATTTAGAGCCGTCAACAAGATGTAGGTGTCCAAAAAAGCTATTCGTGACAAATCAAAGGTGATCCTAGTGGCCTCATAGTCTTAAACAAAGTGAACTTCTTTTCCCTTGGCCTTGAAGACTGCTAATATTAATTTGTCTCCCTTGTAATCGATGACACTAAGTAGTCGAATGTCTATCATCCTTCCAATTTGAGTAACTCAAACATCTTTATTAATTTATTTCTTTAATTCCTTTATTGTACTTGAAATTTTACCATGAGGGAAAATGGTTCCCTGTCAGATTGAAAATCATATATGTTTATATCCTCTGAGGAAGTCAAAGTGTTTGACATGTGTTGCACTATGACTAGTGAGAATTTAACTTTCATAGGCTTACTTGATGGGCCTGCAATGGTTGCTACAATCATTGCCAGGGATTTATCAATACCATTCTTTTCATCATCATCATCTCCTATCTCTTTGACTTTGAAATTTTTCGAGCTTGAATCTCTTTCCCTGTCATCAGTCTTGCTCCTCTTAGTACGAAATAGTTGAAGATATAATTTATTTATTGTTTGATCCAAAATAGGTATGGAATGATGGTTGTGTGTGTCCCTTTTATTTTCCTTCCTTTGATTATAAATTATATAAAAAAGATCATAAACCCACTCTTCTTCGTGAGTAAAGTGTAGTTATTTCAGCATATTTTGTACTATATCTTAAGCCTTTATGGTTTTAGATATGAATGATCTGACTTGAGGTGGAAAATGAAATGTTACTACCTTCTTTCTTGATGCAAAGTGTAACCAATCATCCATGAACCTTTTTCATATGAAATTTAGTGCAAAAGTCATATTTGTAAGGAAATTAGGCAATAAGTATGGATTCCTTTGAAAGCATAGACTCTAATCACAATGAAATTTTCTAGGAGATACCAGTATCCTATCTTCCATATTTCATTCATTTATTTCATCTCTAGGATGACTTAGGGTAAAGGTTTTTCATGTATCAATTGGAAAATATTGAAAAAAAAGATTGAAGGTAGTACAAAATTCCCATGTTATCTGGGGTTTTCCTTATCCACTCAATGGTATACAATACAATGTTAGAATAATCAACTATCGTTGGGGTTAAGTGTTCCAAAGATCTATAGTTTTGGTGCATGAAAAGGTAGATGATATATGAATAGTAACTTAATACATTTGTGGAGAAGAAGATTCTAAAGTGATGATGGATGGCATCTAAAATATATGGAGGAATCAACCAGGGAATAGGATGCGATCTCAGGGTGACATAGTGTAAATAAGAAACATAACATTGTCTCATCAACTTCTGAGTCCCTGTCCACGTCAAGTACCTAAGCTATCATAGAGATGGTTATCTTGGCTTGTCCATAAAAGTTTAAAATTGAGTAAGGCGGAGGCATTTTTAGAGCAACCACTCCCTCAGGCACATGTTCTGCCAACACTTTATTTTTTTCTCTTAAGTCAGAACCTTCTAATATCTAGGTAGGCTACCCTTCTCTAGCTTTTGCAATCTATCTCAGTCTGGGAGGCATACCATTATTGTTATTTCTTTTGGAGTCACTAATAATAGCACTTTAGATCTTGTGGAAAAATATATAGTCCTATTATCAAAGTTGTAATGAGGTACAATCTAGGTGATGACTTCCAAGGAATCATAAACTAGGAGTACCACTACTTTCACTAGGTTGCTTCTGAACAAGTTGTCTAAGTCGAGTACTTGATGCACATTTGAATAGACCTAGTAGATGGAAGCATACATATTCATATTGAGGATGGGATTATCAATTTCTATGTGGGTGTCTATGAGCTCCTCTTCATGTGTATTCTCCATTGTTTGGGAAGTCATTAAAGTTGGGCTATGAGACATTGAATTTGGATTTTGTTTGCTAAACTTTTGGCTAACTGATTTTTTGGTTGGTGTTTTAAGGCTAAGAGACCAAAATTTCCCACAAAATTTTGAAAAGGAACAATTAAATTTGAGTTTGTTGGTGATTTTTGTGAATTGAGCCTGAATTTAGTTGAAATTTAGCCAATTGTGAAAATTGGTGTGGGTTTTGGGAAAAACTTGAAATCTTAAGGAATGGTTGTGACAATGGGGGTGAATGTCGCATAGCTCTGGTGTTTCATTTATTTGTGTGTGGTGAGGGGGATCATAGAAATAGAGGATAGATTTTGGTCGAATGTTAGTAATACAGAGAGGATGTTGTGAGTTTTAGTGGAAATTGTCCTTGCTCTAGCATTCTTTTACAACAAAAATAACCAGAGATGATGGCCACCAGCCACTATATATACATTTTTCGATTTGTTACCATCACATGTTAATTTGTGATTGGGTGTGCTGATGTCATTATGTAATCACCATACAATGGTGACATCATCATATGAGGTGTGGCATTAATGTGGTTCGGAGAGGTGACGTGAAAGTAGGGGATGGGACCTGTCATTACCATTAACTCCTGATTTGGTTTCAATTTGTTGAACTCCAGGTTGGGGGCCAACTTGTGGCTAACTTTGTGCTCTATATTCTTGGTTGTTACTTCTGCTCTGATTCCGACTGAAGTTATTTTTACCAAACTCTTTTAATAGTCTAGATTTTCCACCTTTTATTCATTGTGCTATTTTATACTTTTTCTTTCTAGATCAAGATTTTTTATTTTCATATCTATGCTTGGCTTGCTAATAGCAGACCTGAGCTTTTCTAATTACCTCATCCATAGTCTTTAGATTATCATACTCAATTCTCTTCTTGAATGAGCATGGTATACATTTTAAGAGTTATTGTACTTTTTTCTTGTCATTCTTAAGGTATGGTAGATAATTCAACAGATGAGTAAACTTAGTTACATGTTCATCCATTGACATCTTCCCCAAGTTTAATCTATCGAAACAACTTTAAGTTAAGTATTTCCTTTTGAATAATTTATGAAATTCTTCCCAATCAACCTCATTGTTTCCTAAATTGTGAATTGTCCTTATTTCCTCTCGCCACAAGATTTTTTTCCTTGGATCTGATAGGTGGATAGCTTGGCCTTTGACACTGTTGAGTAAATGTATACTTGAAAATATGTATTAATATTCAACAACCAATCCTCAACCAATTCTTATTTTTGCCCATCAAAAGTTGGCATTTTGTTTACTCAGAACTCTCCATGAAGTGCCTCTTTCAGCATTTTCCCAATTTTCCTACAATTTGGAAGAGTTATGCTTCTTTGCTTCAGCATAATTCTCGTCTTTACTTTTTTCCATTTCTCAGTGGCTTTTCATTTAGATGTCTCACCCTGATTTTCTTCATCTCTTTCTACCTCTATTGTTTTGGGGTTTGATTTATCAATTACATTTTTAATCAATTTTTATTTTTCTTCAGTGGCATTCAATAATTGTTCACGTCCCACACACAAATTTATATGTTATTTCTATAAATTCCTCATCATTTTGTGCAACTCTCTAGTGGGTATTTGCGCTTGCTACCCCTAGTGCACATGAGTTCTTCTTCTTGAATGTGTATTTTGGGGTTATGTTATCTTGTTTGTCTTGTAAAGTTGCACTAGTACTCTTCTCACTCTCTCTCTTTCTGCACACAAAATCATTAATTAATCAATGAAAATGTAGTGTCCTATACCTAGCATGTCCAATTATATTTTTTTCTCTATGTCTAGAGCATACTATAAATTCTTCAAGACTCCATTTCCTCACCCTATTAATTAACAAATGAAATGTGTTCTTATTCGAAGGGTCATTATTATGTATTGGTTCCTTGACATATTCACTTTAACTATAGTTACCTTAGAGGCAAGATGTATTAGGTATAATATATTACCTCTTCTTTTTATATGCCATAGCCCTTCCATTATGCCATACTACCATGGCACCTTTTATGTTCATTAGGTTTGAGCATATGTTAACTAGTGTGGGTATGTCCATACCACGTGGTCTCACAAATGTGATGGTATAATAGCATAGGGGCTTCACTCAATGAACCTCTAACATAGCATGTGTTTTCGTGGAATACTAAACAATGCCCTTAATCTAACTACATATTGTCAAATACCTCTAAAAATCACATTATTTAACCCCCTAGCAATACAAACCCAACACACCTTTCAAATTTAAAATACCCCTACTTTCACTAGATATTGTAGGTTTCTAATTTTTTATACCCCTTTATATTTTTTCATTAAATTTGGGCTCCATTTTTTATACCTACCAATATTAAAACACTTTACCCCCTATTAAATGCTCAATATATCGTGTCTTTTTTCCTCAATATATATCCCCAAATATTAACCTATGTGGTATGGTATTTCTTCCCCAATTAAGCCGTCGTGTATAATAGTTTGGTGAAGTAACTTCTATTATTTTGATTGGGGTTTCACAATTATGGATATGTAAGTTATGTTAAGTTGATTTATATACCATGCACAATCTTTGTTTCTATACTCCATTCATGCTTTTCTTGATAGCATTATTGAATATGGGAATGTCCTAGATTGATGTAACATAAGGTTGGCCATTGGGAATATTGGGTTGATCATGGTGTAAGTACTGAATGTGTTCTCCATGCGTACCCTTGACACTCATTCTTTTATTTATTAATTATGGTATTTATGAGATTGAACATATATGTGACCCCACGACAACTGGGTTGTCCTGCTGTGTAATCCAAATATAGATGGAAACTCCGTATTTGTTGTACGTCCTTTCCTACACATGGTAGTCATGTGGATATCCCCATTACTATCAAACAATGATTAACGCTCGATGCTCATCCCTAGAGAGATGAATTCTAAAAACCCTAATCCCCTTGAGGGTGTGTATGCCCTTGCTTATTTTCATTCGGCTCTAACACTCTGTAGAATGCCTCCAGGGGTCTGTGAGTTCCTTTGGTGGTTTTTTAGCCTAGTTCTTAACAAGATCACATCGTTTTCACCTGTAGTAGATTTCTATGGCTTTGTCGCTCACTGAGTGGTCATATCTTTGTTCAAGGTATGGTTCTGAGGTTATCATTTTGCATCTCGTCTTAAAAACTAATATTTGAGGTTGTGAATCTAACCAGGGTACATTTGTTTCCACCTTGCATGTGTTCTTGAGCTCAAGGGTTACAGGTGGTGGTAGGCTATCCGTTTTCCCTACTTCCTGGGTTTGGCGTCATGGATTATAATGTGTACCCTTTCATTTGACACCCTGTAGATCTGGGAACCTCTTTTAGTTATTTTTTTTTTTAATTCACATTTCTCTTTTTCTTCTTGATGTGTTTTCTAACACTCTTGGCTTTTCGTGTTTTTAACAAAATGTCTAGTGTGTTCTAGTTAGTTAAGGTTAACTTTTGTCTCCAAATTGAATGTTTAGATTTGTTGTCATGTCAATTAGGATTTTGGAAAGTCTTGGGCAGTTCTTAGCAGTGGTCTAAAGGTTGGACTAGAATTGTGGTTAGATCTCATGAACACACCCTTTGAAATCGGCTAGTTGGTTTACAATTGCATGGGGGCAGTGTTGTGCATGCGGTTGGATGCATATAACCATACCCATGCCTTGTCATGCATACATTTTGGGTTATACGTTAGTGGAAAGAGACCCAACTGAGGGTTTATTCATCTGGGGTGGTCCTTTGGCCTCCGAGTATCCTGTAGTATTGAGGGATGTTGTGAGTTGTCAGTTTGTAGGCCCCACCTCCTTAACTGGAACTGGGAGATCAGGTCATGTCATAGTAAATCCAGTGTCATGGTTAACCTATTAGGATGGTGAAGTTATGTAAATTTTGTAGTGGTGGTTACACATTTCATATCAACCCTTAAAATATCAACTTAAGAGTGAGTTTAGTAATTCAAGCCACTACACATTAGCCCTTTAAAACATGATATTCACAATTTCATTTGTGAACAAAACTCATTAATATACCTTTGTAATCTTCCTTCTTCCTTGAAAAACATCCCTCTTTATTTCTCTTGAAGGCCTCTACATAGAACTTAGACACATTTACATGATTTTCCACTATCTTAGGATTCTAAGCCTCTACTCCTAGGGTTCTAAACCTCTCCAATGTATTTCTTTTAGGCATGTGACTTACCTTAGAAACCCTCACTGCATGCAACCTATTGTCTTGTTTGGGTCACTTGTTAAATGGCATGGATCACCTCCTTTCCCCTCGGTTATGCTCTTCATCAATATAAGGCTTCACAACCTCCTTCTTTTTTTCCTGTAAACTTCTTCTGTGCTAGCATCTTCCATATTTTCATGTGCCTCTCTTTATTTTGATAGCACGGAGGGATAACAATATTATTACTATGCCTAAGATAGATATCAGGTATCCTACCTCCATTTACGACTTCATCATCCAAATTCCGAGAGAAAAACATTGGCTATAACATATTTGAGGCCTTTTGGTGTTCTCCTACAACACAAAAGAACCTCGGCCCTAAGAACAATGTGGGTAAACCTAGAATGTAGAGATAAACTTTCCTTCTTTTTCACAGTGAACCATATCCTCCTTGTTGAGCAATAGATAACTCAACCTACTTCTTCTAGGTTCAAATCCTTCTCCCAAAATCATAAATCAGACCTTTCAAACATATTCTCCTAGTTGCATATCCTCCTTCAGCATCTTGGCTCTCCTCTTGAGCTACATCTTCCACAAGGATGAGATTACAATTGTGTGAGACATCACCTTAGGTGTCCTCTTTATTCTTTGTCTTAGGTCATTTAGGAAATTGCTATAACTCAGGGTTTTAACCTCTCAACCAATTAGAATGAACAACTATTTTATTTTAGGTCCTAAACCAACTGCTTTGGGTCAAAAACCCCAACTTTACATAAATGGCCCAATAAAATTCTTTTTGCTGGGTTTTTCCTCTCCGAAATACCTTTTGATCTACCCAAAATCTAACAAATACCTAGATGATTTCCTCCAAATGTTCTATAATTTTGTAAAATGATTCCTTTAACACCTTCAAATTCTCTATTCTTATAGCCTTTAAGCATCACATAAGCAAGAATTCTACCCAAATCCTAAATTCACGAGATGGGTTTTTCATGGCTTATGCAATTCCCTAACATGTGTGGGATATGTTCAAACTCTCATTATTGAACTAAGCACCCATTCTACTCCTAAAGCTCATCACTGTGGAATATTTTCAAGAAAGAAAATAAAAAGGAAAATACCTATAATGATCACCTTTTCTTTAGGGAATTTTTCATATACCCATAAAAGGTTATAGAATGAATCAAAAAGGTTCAGTAAGCTAAAGCAACTAAAAATATTTCACTATTATCATGCCTCAATATTCCATTAATTCTAGTTTTTTTTTTTTGCCAATTATGTCATGTGGTATTGGCACTATTATCATGGTTGGGAAATGAAGTACATGATTCATGAAAATAGAATTCACGAGACCCATAGTGAACTCACTAAGGATGTACATCAACGAATAAGACATGCCACTATATTTTGCATTTCAAATTTTCATTTTATGTCTTCTCTTCATTCTACGTCTACAATGTCCACCAAATATTACATGGACAAATAAAAAAGAAAAAGGTTTATGAAACCCTCAATGGAATTACCTAATTCGTTTTATCTAATTCTTCACATTTTCCTTCTACTACTTGCATTGTCTAAATCCATATATTAGTTGGGGAGTCTCACACCTTTGAAAAATTGATAAAAATGAGAATTTTGTATTGTAGCTACCAATATTAACTAAATAATATATTTTTATAATGAATGGCTTAATTTAAAAAATACATTACCCAAAAAAATTGCCCATAATAATAAATTCATATTGAAATTAAAAATACAAAATTTCTATTATATTTAAAATCTTCAACCTACTCGATGGGGAGAGAATAGAAAAATTCACTACGAATTAAAGGGTATCCTTCCTATTCTTACCAATAACGTGAAGGATAGTTTTATGGCTGTATATATTGTGATTAAGATCTGTTCAATCTTGAATTATTATAGCATAATGATGGATAATAATCTAATCACACAAGTATGTAGAGAGTGCATGGCAAATAATAGTGTGTGTAAAGAGAGCCATGACACTGATATGGAGAATCATATATTTTTATCAAAACTTATCCGTGAGTTCTTTCCTAGCAAATAAATAAAAAGTGCTTATACAATTATAAGAATATTGTTAAATTAATTGAATGTACTTAACGTCAGCCAACCCATATCGAGGTCATGAATGCCCATTAAAATATTGAAGAAATTTATTTACAACTAACAATAAAACTTATCAGAATTTTAAATAATCATACAAAGCTCGTTAATCTTATTCTAAATTATAAAATAATGCATAATAATTCTAAGTGAAAAAAATTAAGTAGAGAGAGTATATTATCTATTTTAATTATAGATCTAGCAAGTTTCAAGAGGAATTAAATTTAGGCAAGATTTTGAGAGGAATTACATTTCTTATTATTCTTATTTTTTTATATATTTAAAATTTTACTTAAAAAATATATATTTGGAGAAATTTTATTCTTAGTAGATTTATGGTTAAGATGGATATGATTTTTCATTATTTAAATTTCATTTTGAAAGCATAAATAAATTCAATGACTTGAAAATTGCATAAAACACTTAGAGTTTGCAAATTGTGTAGCTTAAACTTATAACTCTAAAAAACATTTACTGAATTTTAGAAAAAATTGAACAAAAATGTAGAATGGTAAAATTGTTTGAAACATTTTAATCATAAGATTTTTATTTTTTATTTTTTTTACCATACATAATATATACATTGAAACATTTTACTTAATATATTTTAATTATGTACCTTGTCTATATTAATTATTTTTTCATTATTAAAATATTTTGAAGTACACCTCAACATTACTTAATTCCGCTTATTGAAGTATATTATTTATAGACCACATTGAATTTTAGTATTATTATTATTATTATTATACTCAACATTACTTGATTCCGCTTATTGAAGTATATTATTTATAATCCACATTGAATTTTAGTATTATTATTATTATTATTATAGTATATATATTTTATCAAACTAATTGAATTTTTTTTCTTTCAATTACTTTTTTTTGGGGGGCATTAAAACATTTTTTATTAATTTTTTGTCGATCAAAACAAATTTTATTAGATGTTCAAAAATCTACAAAAGTATTTGCTAGAGGTAATTTCTCTTCCAGCCTCACTTCGACCAAATTTGTTGGCCAGAAGAGAAAGATAACTACCACTCATCATTTTCCAGAAACCATAAACTTTCACAAAACATAGCTATTTAAGCTCCAAAAAATAGATAGAATTTTTAACATAACCAACAAGCATTAGAAATTGTCCATAGGGACTCTAAAATGACCTGCTTCAGGAATAATGAAGGGAGGAGGTTGTCCATGCACATGGAGCTCAAGGTGGTCAATTTTAGTTGCCTATCTCATCGAGCATCAAGACATTGTTGATTCCACTGAAGGGAGACAAGACAAGCAAGTTTATCCCATTGGGATTGTTGAATTTCCTCCATGAGGCTGAAGGACTCCATCTACTACTCCTACATTTTCTTGCCCATATTCACTATCATGGTCATAATTCGATTGACCTGGTTGGCTATAAATTTTAGGTTAGGGGGTTCCAAGGTAGATGAAGGAGCTGACAACACCTCCTAAGAAATTTCTCCTTCCTACACTGATTTATGCCTATCCTCCTCAAATGTTACCTAAAAACGACCACCCTGCACTGCCAAGCCTCCCTGGAGAGCCCTGACCTCCTACAAATATTGACACCGCATAATTCTCTAAGAGTACAATAGACTAGACTAGGTAGGCTACAAGAGACACATACTTCGACTGTGCACCCAAGGTACCTGGCCAAATACACAAAAAGGGTTGCACAAATGACCTCCACCCCATAGGAATGATGCCCACTTACTCTACTGGCACCCTGACCCCCCACGTACTAACCACAAGGGAAAATACCAATATCCCACCTCATCCTTACAACCCTGAGACGATGAATTAAACTAGTTAGCCCTAGATACTTGCAAATTCACAAGTTGTCACCCTACACAGCCTGAGAGGTACACATAGGGAAAGTTTATGTTCACCCACAAGGCTACCGAGGCCCAGTTTACCCATGGAAAAACACACCATACTACCACAATGCACGAACAATCTAAAAAACAACAACCCATTTCTTCTCTCACTTTTCCCAGTGCCTAGACAAGAATCAAATGGTGAGGGAAATGAGCTCACATCAAGGGTACACGAGAAATTTTACCTTTTCTGCCAATGTGCCAGAGACACCACACACCTACACAGAATGAAACACCTAACTATTACAAAGTACTAGTGGTAGAAAAATAAATACCACAACGCTTCCCCACCAAGCCCAAGACTAGATTGAAAGTAGAATGATGAGGGAAATGAACTCAACCCCGTAGCAGACTAAAGAGACACCCCAATTGAGAAAATTTTCCTAGATGCCTTCACTGTTGTTTGGCCAATGTCCAAATAGAAACCTACAAAGAGTACCTAAGGAGGTCAGAGATGCATTTGCACTAGACAAATTCAAGTTAGACAAAATCTCTTTTATGCTCCAGAGCATCCCAAAGATTAGCCTCAACCCACACAATCTCCCACTGTAGCTTGCATGCAGCTCCCATCAATTGATTGAAACAAAACAACACCACTTGCACCTAAGAAAAAGGTCAAAGGCCTTTCTCCCTGAATTTTCCATAGACGTTCATGTGCCAACAACAAATAGCCTCCATGCTCATTGAGAACACTCGACATTTAAGGTTGGGGAACATTCCTCAACCCTTGTCCCATCATTTGTATTCAGCTATGTCACCCCCAACAAAGAAAAACATTTTCTTATTATTAACATCATTGTTATTTTTTTTTAAGTTTGTACTTATATTTAATACTGAAATAAATCAGGTAACATAGATATAAATTTTAGACTAAAAAGTGAAAATATAAGTTTTCTTATTTTTTTTTTTCCTTTTCTTTTTTTCTCTTTTACATTTTTTTAATTGATATAAAACTAAATTACTTAACATGGAGATTGACATATTTTATTTGCCATAGAGAGTGAGAATGAAATATTTGTATCACATTTACTTTATAACATGTTATAATATCAATAACTAATCTAGAAAACATTATTTTATCACAACTCCTTCCTAGTGTGTTATGATACTTTTAATTAAAACTATCTAAACAAATACATTAAATTTTCATTTTTATTATAGTTTGATTTTTTTTTAAAGAAAATACTCTATTTTATTTTAAAAGTGAAAAATTTGCTAAGTAGAGGAGAAAAAACAAAGCACGAGTTATAATTTGGCATGTGAACTTCAAGTTACCTTTAAAATTTGATAAGTGCAACAAAACATCAAAACATCAAGGATTATAATTTGCATAATTTGTGATAGAGTAATTTTTCCTTTATTTTGTAATTTTTTTTTAATTATATACAATAAAATTACCATACTTTAAGGATTGTTAAAATTTCAAAGAGATTATATAAAATGATTAGAAGTTTTAGTATTTTCATAAAATTATTACCAAACAGTTTATATGTGACATATTGGGTTTGTATAGCTAGCGATAAATTTTCATGCTCAAAATTTTAGAGGCACATTGTAAATCTCCATCCTTTCCTAAGGAGTAATGACTAAGGCTGAAACATTAATAATATTTTATATATTTGTTAAAGGATATATCTAAAAAGATTAATGCTAACTACTTGAATATATATGGGTGTAATTTAAGTATTCAATATTTGGTTTTTTTTTATGGAATTAGGTGATATGATTTTGGGAGAGATTGTAAATTTTGATCCTCTAAAATAATTTTTGAATATTTAAATGGATTCAACACTTTCCTAAAAAATATGGAACATTTAAATTATGTAAATTGCATTACTAAAAGTTGTGATTACAACAAATTCCTATTACATTTTGAATATAGAATTAGCGAATATATGTAGATTAAAAAAAATCATGAATTAAAACAAGTGTAACATGCTTAGTACCTTCCTCTTATGAAAAAGGTAATTGATAGCATAAGTTATTGTAACTAGGAAAAGAGGAATATTATCGCTATTTAAAAAATTATTTATATTTATAACGGTTTTCAACATAATTTTCTAAATAGATTACTATATTTTGTAGCAAAATTACGTTTATACCTATGATGTTAAATGGAATGAGAAGAGAATCCACTTTATGTTGATCTCATTCATAAAAATATTGTTATAGAGGTAGGTGAAATTGTTTGTAAATAAAATGTTAAAATCTATAGGTAATAATAAATTAAAATGAAGTAATAGAACCTTTTTAAATTAATTTTGTAACTATGAATATTATTATGAAACTTGTTTAAAGTATATCACAATTAATATTTTTAGCCTTGAAAGTTAGTTCAATTGGTCAAGTACCTATTTCTAAAGCACCTTGCCGTTGGGAGGTCATGAGGTTAATTCTTCTTAACTCCCTTGGTGTTAGTCTTTCATTTAAATTTAATTCATTATAACTAAATACTTATTACCAACTATATAAAATGAATCCCTAACTAAAATACTCCAACATATTGAATATGCCTTCCATTATATATTAATTAATCTTAATTAAAATATGTATTTATATATTTAAAAACACTACACTAAGGTTTTTTTAATTATTTATGTTTAATTTTACATTTTTATATTTAAAATTAATTAAAACTCAATAACAAAATATTAAAAATCCTATAATAATTAAGTATATTGCTATCCTCATAACTTAATATATTTATATTATTGTTATATAGCTTTAAATATTTAAGATATAACTAAATATTTTTTAACACATGTAATACTTCTCTATTTCTGTGACTGTTTTCTTTTCCGACCGAATTATGTTAGACTCGATGGCGGAAAATCCATGATTGGTTTAAGTGAAAGTAATACAACAAAGTGCTTAGGTAATAAGTAATTTTTATTAATAAATAAAGGGGTGGAACTATAAAGGAATGAGATACTTGAGTAAGTGATTCTTGTCAAAGAAAAGAAAAGAAAAAACAAAATTAAAAATTTTATTAATGGATGAAATTGAGATAAATTTTTCATAATAGGAACTTTTAAGTAGGATTTAATGGAATAGGAGAAAAAGATCCATTAAATCCCTTAGTTGGAGAAAGATTCTAAGCATGGCTAAGAATAAAGTGTCACACAAGAGAAAAGTGGGCCTTAAAAAGAAAAAATCCTAGGCACGTGGAATTTTCATAACCACAAAAGCGAGAGGTCACTGAGGGAAAATTTTGTTATGGAAGATAATGTATAAAATATATACTGAAAGGATCAAAGTGCTTGTTACTTCCCTGGAAAGTATATCTTAGCTCGGAGGTGAACGCGATTATTTTAGTTCAAGGTTGGGTGAAAAAAATTGCAATATTCCCAAGTGTTTCCCTAACAGTGATATCTTCTAGATTATCTGTTATGTTATTTTATTAGCATAAATGGTTATATGCAGATGGTATTTCTAGAACATCGTTATCATGAATCTATTTATGCTAGAAATTAGATTTTACTTTCAAGTTGAATACATGTTGTTCTCATGAATTTAATTATATTAGAAAATAGATCTTACTACCGAGATGAATATGTATAGTAGATAGAAGACTTTGGGAAAAAGAAAGAAAAGAGTCGAAATTTAGATATGTGTTCATGACTGTAATTATGTGTGTTACTTTGGATCGAATCATCTACAGATTAACATTTTCTAGGAATATGTTACAAAGCATGTACTAGTCTAGGAAACTGTGTATATTGTTTTCTTTACATATGGAACAAGTAACAATTAGAAGTACAAATCAATTACTAGAAATCAATTAGTAAATTTTTGGGGGACAATCATGAAATAAGCATAGGAACTAGGTTAAGGTGTCATTCTTTGAGGACACATGGAATTCTAATTTATGGTTGAAGACAATAGGCAGGAATCCAAGTTATATTGGTATAGAATAGAAGAAAAATAATACAGTGGGTGGACACATTGAAATATCACACAATTAATTTAAGAACTGCTTAAAATGATTTCTTAGCCAAGATATTAAACCTAAGAGCGGTCTATTACTATCCTTTTGTAATAGGATAATAGCAAAATTTTGTCCATTCAAAAAGAAAGAGAGCATGATACTAATTATTTCTATTTTTCCATTTATGCATAACTAACTAGTATAAATATAATCTACGATGCTAAAATACATGATAATAATTAAATAGTACATAATAGAGAAATAATGATTTAGTAGTATTATACATAAAAATGATTTGTGATGTATATATACATGTGGTTTTTATACTACATATTGTGTCATAGTCGACAGAAAGTAAAACCACTCTGAGATGGGCCATAGTATCAAACTAACCACCATAGAGGAATTGCATTGAGTAACACTAAAGGAACAAACTATTCCGAGAATAGAAATCCTAAGAAGTTATTTCTTTTTGCAAAGATTGCTCTATATAATACATTAAATATATGTTTTGCACCCATGCTAATTAGGGTCCCCATCAATTATAACTAAAACAATGTAGTAATGGAGGAGGACTGAACAAAAACCAGTGGCTATAGAAAAAAAAAATACATAATCCACTAGATCAAGTGAATTAATGCTTAAATTGTTCATAGGACATGTAATGAGAGTAGTTCACAATAGCACGGGTAGTCAACGAATCTTAGCAGGATCATTAAATTGAACCAAGCTCTAGAAGTTAAATTTAACTAACCTAGAAGAAATAGCAATTGGAATTAAGTGATGACCCTAGTTCCCAACTGCATGAGGAAGAGTTACTTCATAGAACGCTTTAGAACCTGAATATCAGGGGAGATAGGGGTATGACTATCCTACTTCTTGAAGTTTGAATTAGTAGAATAATAACAACAAAGGAGAAAATTAAATTCCATGCCTATTAAGGATAAATGTGGCACATACAACAATTTGTACATCAATAAGGGAGAAGGTTCCCTTCGACGCTTATGGGGACATTTTGAGCAACAGTAGGTCAGGAGGGGAAAAAACCCATAAGGGAAATGGGAAACCAAGTGTGAAGATTCTACAGTTACACCCAAACAAGGAAACTTGGGTGTAGTCATTCCATAAGGAAATAGTAAATGCTCTGTTGATAAGATCCGAGAGTGCCTGCGCTTACCTTCTATTCTCCTTCGAAGCTAGGGTCATCGAGTCAACTTGTTTGGTCTTTGTTACACCCTATACAAGAAGGGGAAACAACATTAAATCCAATAATCACTGACTATGTACATGGAAACCTTGTGATACTAGGAATAAAAGGAAAAAAGCAATAGAGGAGGGTGAAGACCAAAGGTTCAAAAATCACATGAGAGAAAAAGGGTAACAGGATTTGAGAGAAAGAGGTCACTGTACGATCGTCGCACCTGGAAACTCAATAATAAACCAATATAAACGTTATCAACTGAAAAATGAAAACAAATAAGACAGGTTTTAGGAAAACCAAACACTAGGAATTTAGTAAAAAGGCGAGAAAAATCAATGAGAAACAAAACAGAATTTCACACTGCAACAAAATAACATTTTGCCTGTTAATTTAGGGAAAGGACAACAGTGAAGGTAGGTGAAATAAACCCTAACATTGTGACCCCTTTGCCTTAAATAGAGGCTGAATGATGAGAAGTTTATTGGAGGAGTGATGCTACAATGACACCAGATGTAAATGGAAGCATAGAAAATAGAATAACAATGAGATGCCAACGGGGTAAAAAGATTAGGGTTGGCATTGGATCCTGTCCCTTGTTTTTGCACACTCTAATCTTAACCATCCAATTATTTCCAGAGTGATCATAAGAACACCATGTGATGGAAGGGAACGTTGCAAGGGAGGAATCAATAAGGAATTTTCTAATGCAAAGCGATAACACATGGCATTTAACGATATAGTTTGTATAACCAAGCATCAGGTGTAATTTAGCTACGCGCTTATGTGATTTAACCATACACAATTACCCTCGTTGGTAAAGATACCCATATAGTACCTATATAAATTGCAAAATGACAAAGTAGCATACCTTCACACACGCATACATAGGTACACCTCATAATAATTATAAAAGCCAATGTTGAGTAGAAATAAATGTAACATTAAACAACCAAGTGTTTCATACAAATATTAGTGAAATGCACTTTGATAAGAGATAGAGTGGAATATATAGGTATAGCCTAACATAGGCATGGGTACTAAGTAATAATTTTTAGGTTAGGGGTGTCTTGAAATGATAATCACCTTTAAGGAGTTGAGTGATACAAATAAAAAAACAAAGGTTATGAGTTAAATTAATAGAAGTGGAATTATTCTGAATATTTTCATAAGTACCTGATATCTATAAGATCTTTCTAAAATAATAATGAAATGGGTATTGTTAAGATAATACGAAAATAAAAATAAAAATAGAGAAGTGTTTGTAGGTATGTGACAGTTGGTATAAGAGTCGAGGTTCAAAATGGGGCTTAAAGGAACCATCACAGTAATAATTAGAATTGTGTAGGATTGAAATATTGGTGTAAGAGATGTAGAACTAATATTTGTTTATGTCTGAATAAAAGGCAATCAAGTGATGTAGACTGCAACAAAATGGTAGAGGATGCCCCTCCAACCATAACTATAGGTGAAGAATTATATATTCATTTGGGAAATAAGGGCACCCCATCAACCTCTTAATTTATGGATGTTATCATAAATCTACAACAAGAGTTGGCTCATCTAACGAGCAGTGATGAAGGCTTGCTAAAGTCAAGTGATGAGCAGGAAAGGATGATAAGGGGGTTGACTGAAAAGTATATCCATTGAATTATAGAACCTAAAGCATTGAAAAGAAACAAAATGGGCACAAAATCATAGGAATCTTAAAGTAGAGGTGATTCAGATATAGAATATCCAAAACCCTAAAAGCGAAAGAAGAAAGTGGAGCGACAAGTGGAATTTAGGAAAATCAAGTCACCTACTTTTGATGGGGAAAAGGAAGAGGATGCAGAAGCATGGGTTTTTAATATGAAAAAATATTTTCAAGTTTATGAACATATAATTTGAAGGCCAAATTGGGCATTTATCAACTGCAAGGAAAAGTTTCTCTCTAGTGGGAAGAGGCTAAAAGTGTGCATTTATTGGAAGAAAATACGTTACCTTGGGAGTAATTCTAAAAAACAATTATCTTCCACTATCTAAGTGGAAGATATTATGATGACCACGTGAAGGAGTTCCATGAGTTAAGGCTTGAAAAGCTAACCATGGATGAGTTTGTAAATTAAAGAAGAGAAAGCCAAGGTGCAATGGTTTGTAAATTGTTTACCTACTATTTATAAGGAAAGGATTGAGTTCAACAATCCTAAGACAATGGATAAGTTAGTCAGGAAAGCAACACTGTGTTATAAATAATTTAAGAATAAGGGTGAAGGCTTTCAATTTTGGCAAGGTAAACAAAGAACCAAATCTAAAATAGGGGCAAAAAGAAAAAAACTTGCCTATCTTAAAAGTTTTGGGAAGGATCATCAATGAAAAATTTTTAGCAAGGGAAACATAAATCAGTTGGAACAATCTCAATCTGGGTTAAAACCCATGGATCTAAATAGTAAAAATATTAGGGGGGCAAAGAAAATGAACCATTCAAGTATTAGGGGTGTGCTGAGCCTCATTTAATGAGAGATTTTTCACATAATCCAAAATCTATCCAAAATATCCAACCTGTCCATGAAGCCACCATAGTGAATGATGTTCCTTGAAATATTCCAATAATAAGCACAACGTTAGAGGATAGCCAAGAAGAGCATCAATAAAAGTGATCGAGTCTGAAGGTATTATTTTAGACTAATCTGCTTCTATTTTAATCGATTGAGGAGCCAGTTTAAGTTACATTGGCCCACATGTTGTAGAAAAATGTAAACTTAAAAATGAAAAGTATAAGTCTGTATAGTTGGTACAATTAGCAATTGGCACGAAGAGAAGGGTAACCAACCATGAAATAAAATGTCATATTGACTTAAATGACTATTCCACCATAGTGGACCTAAATATACCTCTGTTAGGATAATATTATGTGTTGATATGCATGGACTGGTTGGAAAAGAATGGGACCATTATAAAATGTTTAAAAAAAACAGTGAGCTATGTGAACGAAAAGCAACAAACTCCAATAATCCAAGGTATACCAAAACCCATACCATTTAGACAAACTTCAGCCTTACAAGTATAAAAGAGTGCATGAAAGGGGTGTAAATTATTTATGGTTCATGTGGATGTAAGGTAATAATAAACAAAAAAAATCAAATTTAGAGACCCATCTAGTTATTAAGGAGTTTCAAGATGTCTTTCTAGAGGAAATATCAGGTTTACCCCTCCATAAAGATATAGATCTTCCCATTGATTGGGTACCAGGTGCACCCCAGTATCTATATCTCCTTATAGAATGAGTACACCTAAGTTATTGGAGTTGAAAATGAAATTACAAGAACTACTAGACAAAGTCTATATTACCCTTAGTGTATCACCATGGCAGGGTCCCGTGTTATTTGTCAAGAAGAAGGATGACACATTTAGGATGTGCATTGATTATCGACAATTAAACAAGTTAACCATTGAAAATGAATATCCATTTCCATGAATTGATGATATGTTTCCTCAAGTTAAGGGGGAAACATATTTTCAAAATTTGATTTAAGGGCTGGATATCACCAGTTGTGAACCAAAGATGAGGATATTCACATGACAACCTTTAGGATTATATATGGTCGCTACAAGTTTGTAGTGTTACCATTTGGCCTTACTAATGCACTAGCAACATTTCTATGCTTGATGAACAATATACTTAATAAGTATCTAAATAAATTTGTGCTGGAATTTATAGATGACATTCTAGTGTATTCCAAGAATGAAAAAGAACAAAGGGAACATCTAAGATTAGTGCTACAAACTGTTTTTTCCTCCATTAGTTATATTTTAAATTTAGCAAACATGAACTTTGTAAAAACAATATGCATTATTTGGGCCATGTTATTTCATACGAAGGACTAGTTGTTAATTGTGAGAAGGTTAGGGTCATGGTAAATTGGTCCATACCAAAGGATGTTTCTGTTGTCCATTCGTTTATTGGAATCACAAGATATTACTGAAGATTTATAGAGGGATTCTCTAAACTAACGCATCATATTACATCATTACAAAAGAATGGAGCAAAAATTGAGTGGACAACCAAATATCAAGAAAGTTTTGATAAATTGAAACACTTACTTACAGTGACCCCTATTCTAAAACTTGCAAATATAAATAAAGATTTTATTATTTACACCAATGGTTGTATGGAGGGGCTAGGGGGAGTTTTGATGCAGGAAAATTTAGTGGTAGCTTATGTGTCTAGAAAGCTGGAAAACATGAAAAAAAATTATGTTATACATGATTTAGAAATAACTACTGTAATACATGCACTAGAGATGTGGATAAAATATTTATTGGGGAAGAAATTCACCTTAGTAATAGATCATATCAGTTTGAAATATCTCTTCATCCAACTAGATCTCAGTTCCAGACAAACTAGGTGGATGACGTTTCTTAGTGAGTTTGAGTTTGACATCAAACACATAAAAGGGAAATAAAATAAGATAGCATATGATTTAAGTAGAAATGCATATGCTATAATGGGGATATTTGTAAATAATATTAATATAAATTTTGTGGAACAAATTAAAAACTCAATACTAGGGGACCCTAAATACTTGGAAATTCAACAAAAGTTGCAGCAGACCAACATCCCCAGTTATGCTGGAAATTCTAAAAAATTGCTAATTTATAGAAACATGTTGTATGCTCCCAATGTTAATTCTATAAAACAAATGGTAATGAATGAGTATGAAAATAAACCATATGTAGGACATCTCGAGTACCAAAAGATGATAACAACATTAAGGAAAAAATAGTGGTGGCAGAATATTTATCAAAATGTTCAGAATGTGAACAGGTGAAGGTAGAACATCAACACCCTACTAGGTTGTTCAATCCACTACCTATCCTTGAATGGAAATGGGAAGTAATTTTCTTAGACTTCATCATAATATTACCAAGAACCAAAGGACACCACGATTCCATTATGGTGGTGGTAGACACCTTAAGTAAAGAAACACATTAAACACATGTACAAACCACTTATGTTACAACAAATATTTCCATTATCTTCGTGAAGGATATTTTTTCGCTATATGGAGTGCCCAAAATGGTAGTGCCGGATAGAGATGCCAAAATCACCTCGAAATTTTGGAAAATAATTTTTGGGGGCACTAGAACTCATCTAAATTTGAACACTCCATGCCATCCTCAAATGCATGGGAAAACAGAGAGAACCAATCATATTTTGGGCGACATGCTGAGGACATATGTCATGGACAAACCTGCTAAATGGGAGACTTTTCTGCATTTGGCATAATTTTATTACAACAATAGTTACCGATCTTCCATCAAAATGAGTCCATTTGAATCTATTTATGGCAGAAAATTCCATTCACCTCTCATTTGGAGTCAGCCAAAGGACTGATTGATATTAGACCAAAATCTTTGCAGGAAATGGAGCAAATAGTATGAAGGATTAGACAAAACATAAAAATTGCACAGGATAGGAAGAAAAACTATGCAGACAAGAAGAGAACAAACAAGGAGTTTAAAATTGGAGACCACGTTTACTTAAGGGTGAAATCAAGGAAAATCACCTTAAGAACTAGAACTTATACAAAATTAGCACCACAATTCTATGGGCCTTTTGAAATTTTGGATAAAATTGGGCTTGTAGCTTATCAATTAGCATTGCCTAGCCATATTAAAATGCACAATGTTTTTCATGTATATTTTCTAACGAAATATGTACATGATAGTTCTCACATAGTCGATTGGAATTTTCTACAAGTGGAACCAAAAGGAGACTTCTTGGCAGAGCCACTCTGCATACTATATCGGAAAGAGATCTTGATCTAGAGTTGAGTTGCTGTTCAGGTCAAAGTGTAGTGAAAGCACTAAACTCCCGAAGAGGCCACATGGCAGATGGAAGATGAGATGCAGTAGACCGATCCAACACTATTCTAGAGGGAAGTAACTGATAAATAAATATCGAGGTCTGCGTCACTAAGAATGGGGGGAAGATGTAATACCTCTCTATTTTTGTAATGTTTGTTTTCTTTTCAGGTTGAATTATGTTAGATTAGATAGCAGAAAAGATGTGATTGGTTTAAGTGAAAGTAATAGAGTAAGATATTTTTTCTTATGGAATAATTGATTTTTGTTCATAAATAAAAGGGGTGGAACTACTTGGGAAAGCAACACTTGAGTAAGAGATTCTTGCTAAAGAAAAATAACACAAAAACAAAAATCTCAATAATGGATGAGATCGAGATAAATATTCCATAATAGGGACTTCTAAATAGGATTTAATGGAATAGGAGAAAAATATCCATTAAATCCCTTATCTAGAGAAATATTCTAAGCATGGATAAGAATAAATCATCACATGAGAGAAAATAGGACTTTAAAAAGAAAAAAAGGCCTAGGGAAGTGGAATTTTGATAACCACATAAGTGGGATGTCACTAACAAAAAAATATGTTACGGAGAAAATGTATAAAATATGTACTCAAGGGATCAAAGAGGTTGTTGATTCCCTCGAAAGTACATCTCAGCTTGGGGTTGAACTGGAGGATTTGAGTTGGAGGTTGGGTGAAAAAAAGTGCAATATTCCCAAGTGTTCCCCTAATAATGATACTTGTTAGATGATTTGTTATGTTATTTTATTTGCATAGATGGGTATATGTAGATGGTATTTCTAGAACACTATTATCATGAATTTATTTATGCTAGAAATTAGATTTTACTATCAACTTGAATACATGTTGTTATCATGAATCTAATTATATTAGAAAATAGACCTTACTAACAAGTTAAATATGTACAATAGATAGAAGACTTTGGGAAAAAGAAATAAAAGAGTAAAAGTTTAGATATGTGTTCATGACTATAATTATGTGTGTTACTTTGGATCAAATCATCTACATATTGTTATTTTCTATGTATATGTTACTAAGCATGTACTAGTTTGGGAAATTGTGTATATTGTTTTCTTTATATATAGAAAAAGTAACATTTAGAAGTGTAATAGAAGGGAAAAGGATTTATAGAAATAAATTAGTAAATCTGAGGGGGACAATTGTGAAATAATCATAGGAACCAAGCTGTAATTCCTTGGATTTCATGCATTCAAGAGACATGCAATTTTAATTTCTGGTTGAATACAATTGATAGGAACCGAAGTTATAGTGGTAGATAATAGAAGAAAAATAATACAATGGTTGAACACACTCGAAGATCACACAATTAGTTTAAGAGCCATGTAACATGATTTCTTAGCTATTATATTAACTTTGAGAACGATCTATTACTATACTTCTGTAATAGGATAACATCAAACTTCCGAAAAAGAAACCAACAAAGAGTCCATTCAAAAAGAAAACAAACATGATATTAATTATTTCTCTTTTTCCATTTATGTATAAGTAACTAGTAGAAATATAATCTACAATGTTGAAATACATGAAAAAATTAAATAGTTGAGAATAACGAAATAATGATTTAGTAGTAATATACATGAAAATGATTTATAATGTATATATGCATGCGGTTTTTAGATTGTAGATTGTATCATAGTCAACAAAATAAAACTACCCTGAGATGGGCCATAGTATCAAACTAACCACCACAAAGGAATTATATTGAGTAGCACTACAACAACAAATTGTTCTCACAAAAGGAATCGTGAGAAGTTGTTTCTCTATGCAAAGACTGTACTATATAATATATTAAATTAATGTTTTGCACCCATGGTGATTAGGGTCCCCATAAATTATAAGTACAAAAATTTAGTAATAGAGGAGGACTAAACAATGACTAGCAGTTATAGACCAAATAAGAAAAAGAGGTGGAATCCACTAGATTAAGCGAAATAATGCTCAAATTGTCCATAGGACATGTAATGAAAGTAGTTCACAATAACACTCAGAGTTAACTAATCTTAACAGGATCAATGAATCGAAACGAACTCCAGAAAGTTGAATGAAACTGACATGAAACAAATAACAACCAGAATTGAGTGATGATTGTGGTTCCCAACTAAATGAGGAAGAATTACTTAATAGAATGCTTTAGTGCCTACATGTCAGGGGAGAGAGGGGTATGATTATATTACTACTTGAAGTCTAAACTAGCAGAATAATAGCAACAAAGCATAAAATTAAATTCCATACATGTTAAGGATAAATGTGTCGTGTACTCCTATATGTACATCAACAAGAGATAAAGTTCCCTTACACGCTAGTGGTGACATTTTGAGAAATAGTAGATTGGGAAGGAAAAGAAAACCCAAAAGGAAAATGGGCGACTAGGTGTGAATATTTTACAGTCACACCCAAACAAGAAAACTAGGGTGTGATTGTTCCATAAGGAAATACTAAATTCCCAGTTGATAAGATCCAAGAATGCCTACACTTACCTTGTATTCTCCTTCGAATCTAGGGTCATTGAGTCAACTTGGTCGATCTCTACTATACCTTGTACAACAAGGGGGAACAACATTAAAGCCAAGCCACACTAACTTTGTGTATGGAAGCCTTCTAATAGTAGGAATAAAAGGAGAAAGAAAACAGAGGGTGAAGACCAGATATGCAAAAATCACCTGAGAGCAAAAATTATGAACTGAAGAGGGATGCCGAGAAGGGAGATGCTAAGAAAACCAAGCACTATGAATGGCATATAAAGGTGAGAAAAATCAATGAGAAACAAAAAAAAATCGCGCACTTTAACAAAAGAATCTTTTACTTGTAAATTTTGGGAAAGGACAAGTGTGAGGGCTAGTGAAATAATCCTTGCCTCTGTGACCCCTATAAGTTAACTAGAGGCTGAATGTTGAGAAGTTTGTTGGAGGAGTGATGTTGCCATGACACCAGATATAAATGGCAACAAAGAAAATCGAGTAACAACGAAATGGATATGGGGTACAAATATTAGGGTTGGTGATTTTAGATCTTGTCCCTTGTTTTTCCACACTATTATCTCATCCATTCAAGTATTTCCAGAGTGATCACATGAACACCATTTGATGGAAGGGAATGTGGCAAGGGAGGACTCAGTAACGAATTTTCCAATGCAGAGTGACAACACTTGGAATTAAAATGATAAAGTTTATATAAACAAGTGTTAGGTGTAATGAGCTATGCGCCTGTGTGATTTAACCATACTCAAGCACATTCATTGTTAGCAATGTCCCAATAATAACTATTTAAATTACAAAATGACAAAGTAGAATACCTTCGCACACGCATACATAAGTAGACTTCAGAATAAATACAAAAACCATATGCTGAGTAGAAATAAATGTAACATTAAACAACCAAGTGGTGTATACAAATATTAGTGAAATTCACTTTAATAAGAGATATAGTGCAATAGATAATAGATAGATATGGCCTAACATAGGCATGGGTAGTAAGTAATAATTTTGTAGGTTATGGGTATCTTGAAATGGTAATGCCCTTCAATCATAAAGAGTTGAGTAATACAAAAAAACAAAGGTTATGAGTTAAAATAATTGAAGTGGAATGATTATGAATATATTCACAACTACCATATCTATAAGATATTTATAAAAGATAATGAAAGGGTACCGTTGAGGATTACAAAATAAATAAAAAATTACAGAAGTCTTTGTGGGTATATGACAATATATTTGTTTGAATATATAGTAGTTGATAAAAAAAATATCCACAAAAAAAGTTTTGCAATTAGGAAAATGGACTATGAATACTACATATAAAAGCTACAAAAATGGACTATGTAATACAAATTGTAAAATACTCCATAAACAACAACTTACCACAAAATGAGCATTACTAAAATGGAAAAAATGATGATATAGAGTTGTATATCGCAAGGTGGCCACTACGAATAGCAAGTTGTGAATATTGTGAAAGAGGAAACAACGTGCTCGTCAAATGATGGGCCATGAAATATGTGGCAGATTGAAAGGTTGAATAAACATGTTTATGAGACAACAATAAGGTTTCAACGTTTAGGCACTTTCCCAATGCAATAAGGGCGAAAAGGTCAGCGATTACTTTTATCATGATATATTGAAAGAATATTAACAAGGAATAGGATAACCGAGAGATTAATATTCACTATATAAAAAAACTTGCTAGTCAATATACTCTGACACACCAATATACTATGACACGGTTGTTGGAGATCAGATGCACAACAGATTAAAACATATACTCAGCAAATAAATCATGCACAACAAACACAGAGGTTTAACATGGTTCACCCAACCAATATGGGCTACGTCCACACAACATAGGCATCGACAATCTTATTAATCAAACAGGAGATTACATAATTAAATCCTCACAAACTCTCACCATCTAAACAATCCATATGGATACCTGTTATATAGCAAGGAGAATTTAACTGCCTCATAAATCCTCTCAACTCAAATTTAGGATGCATTAACTCCCTCCCAACAACCTGGAGCTAATCTAGCAACAAAATTTCTATTGTTGTCACCTACTGAGATTTTTGTCTATTTTATTCAAAACAGAAAATCTCAACAATCTCCACCTTGACAACAATTAGCCTGATGCCCTGTTATTATTATTTTATCTTTTCTGCAAGCCAA
>APFE031009711.1:61992-188113 GCA_000404065.3 Pinus taeda | reverse complement strand
AATTTTTCTCTTTGCATGCCCTTTCCAAAAATGCCAAGTTTTCAAAATTCCGAGCAGTCTTTCAAAACGTCCGCGCGCGGGACGCGGACATGACACGGGAAAAACCTGTAAATGGCACAAAAATTCACAAATGACAAAATTTTCTCCAAATTTCTTGAAATTTGGGCTGGGAGTCCCCAATCAAGTACCATGCTCAGCCAAAGAGGCTTTGGCCAAAATTTGGAGTGGATCGGGCGTTTTCTTTCGTTTTTGTGTTTTGGCCCACCGTCCTTGGAGCACCTTCGTTCTCGCCGATATTTTTGACATTTCTCTCAAACCATGACACCTGTACAAAACGTGAAAGAGGTTTTTCTTCCTTGGCATGTTGTGGACAAAAACCTCTCTCAGTTTTCCAAAATTCATCTTTAACTGCTCTGAAACATCATTTGAGTGAAACTTGCCCTCATGTGTGAAACAAGGAATTTGGTCGAAATGAAGCGAAATGAAGGGGATAAGGGGCTTCCAAATTCTTGAGGAAATTTTTGGGAGTAGGGAGGGATGTTAGGCAGCAGGGGAAAGTGGAATCTCAGAGATTGAGTGAGGGGAAGGGGTCCAAAAGGGCAAATCACAGGCCAAACCTAGAAAATTGCCAGATTGTAGCTAGAAACTAGGGTTTGTGCAAAAATGAGGATTTTGGGGAATCTGAGTGTTGGGAAGTGTATGATATGGTACTTTAAGGATAGGGGAAGGTGTATGAACATCATGAAACAAGTTTTTCCATTGATTTGACCGTCCAAGAGAAATTGGCTTCAAAACCCTAGGAGAGGGAAATGAACTTGCCAAGGCACAACTGAAGCATGAACAAGATGTAAAATGGCTCATTAGACACTGACATGATAATGAAAACCCTATGAATGATGATAGACTCAGCTGAATAGTGACATAGATTGGCGTTTGGGCAACTTTAGAAGGAGTTAAAGCAAACCCTAGACCTAATGCCTAGTGACCAAATTTTGCTTGAAGACTCACTGAAATAACAAAATTTGACCTTGACACTTCAAAATCACTTTGTAAGAGCATATTTGATCACTGGAGGAAGGCTGGAAAGACTGACACTAACACAATGCAAAGGGAGCACCCATCTTTTGAACTTGATTTGGGACCTGCATGAACTCACTAATGTCAATCTATTGCTCAATATCATACAGAGCATTTTCAACATCAATAATTGTGCTATCTTTATCTACCAAAGTGTTTTCCAACCAGTCAATTTGGTTGGCATATCTTTCAATTTTAGGTACTGAATAATGTGCATAAGGAGCTAGTTTAACCCTGGTTCTCATTTTTCTTATTACTCCATGAGGGTCATACTTCCACATAAAACTCTTGGTAAAATTCAACTCCTGTAACATATTGTCTGCCTCTGGTCCAGTTTGTCTATTATTGCAAATAAAGGGGCCTAATTCACTTTTGACTTTGAATTGGGTCTTCTTCTTTGTAGCCACGAAGTGGACATCATCTCTGCCTGAAATATTCCAAGGAAAAAAATTCTCAAGGGAAGATACTTTGGTAATTTATATGGATCCAGGTGGCAGCCATAGACTCTGATCTCTATGTGATTCTGGTATAAGTACCAGTCTCATATCTTACTGTTCTTAGCCAGCTAAAGTACCTTTTTGATCTAAGGACTAATCCTAGGTTGCACAATCCCTGTCAGCATATTCATCACAAGGTGGACAAAGTAATGTATGAAGTCCTTATAATCAGAGACAATGGAATATCTCTGGACAATAGTTGTCCAATAGAACACAGACCTCTCTTTTCCTCTATTGTCACATTTTATGATCTTCATGGGGAATTTATTAGTTTGGTAGTACAAAAAAAAATGATACAATACTGTAGAGAATTTAAACACTCTTTCAGTAGGAAATCTAAAGAGTTGTTGATGCATTTTATCTGCAATGAACTAAGCATAATCAAACTTGATGGCAGGAGGTTTACCAAGGGTGAAAAGGGACAGGAATGAAAAAGTGACTTCATCTACATCTTCATTTGTCCTGTATCCAAGGATGGAAGATACCATGGTGCTACTGTGTCTGGCAGTTTGTGAAAATATGGGGGCCATGTATCGAGGAGTAGAATTTGGTGTATGCTTTTCTGCAACTATGAAATTCTTGAACACTTGCTTAGCTTTGTCCTCATCAATAGAATTGTATAGTTCTAGAAGTCCTCCAATGGAAAAAGGAGCTAAATTTGGGTTGGGTTGGACCTGTAACATCTTATTGATGGATTTTGTAGTGATAGTGAAGAGCAGATGTTGATTGGGGGCTACTACAACCCTCTGGCTGGGGATGTAGCAGGTCTGACAATAGTGGACAATGTCTGGGAGACTGTGGATTTATGGGATTGAGTAGAGGGGTATATTTGACTCCCAGAGGTGGATTTCATCAGCATGATTTAAAAATCTATCTTTACTCCAGAAGTGGAGCTTCATTCTTTCAGAGGCAGAGGATGTATCTTTAATTTGAAAACCCCTATCAGCCAAAGGTAGGTGATCTTGGTCAAGGTGGGGGGTTGAAATAGGCTTAACATTCAAGGAGATGTGGGTAGACATTGTGTGGAAAACAGAGGTAAAATTCAGAAATTGACTTCACAGGGTTCAACCAGTGGTCTAGGTTTTATAGGGTTTTTAAGGGTTTGGGTGCAAATCAATCAATTCAGGGGTAGAAAGCTTGATTTAATTCTATCTTAAATTACTCTAACTTTTATATTAAAATGGGAAAATGTGATGTATTTTTCCATAATACCTGAAACTGGAGGTTGGTGTTGTGAATTTGGTCGAGGTTTTAGGTTGCAGACAACAGACAATGGATCTGGACAAGTGTTGGAGGCAAGATGGCAACTGGTAGTTGATTGGTAGTTGTAGATTTCTGGTGCACAAGAAAGCTCAGGCTTTCAATGTGCGGATAGTCAAAAACGTAAACATGGCATGTGCAGGGCTTTATTGGGTGAGAACTGAGAAAAGTAAGAAATTTGGTCATGAACAGTGACTGGTTTCGAGAGGGGCAACAAGAAATGTTAAATTTAGAATGTGCTAAAAATAGGACTCCTAAAAATAACATGTCTAGAAATAGGAGTTTGGTCGGTGAGGTCATTGGCCACCTTGGGTGAGAGGTGAAACTGCTAAAAATAGCATTTCTGGGTCCCTTCCTATTTATAGCAGTCCCTGGTCTATCTATTGGAAGTAAAAACGAATTTGGTCTTAACAGTAGTTTAAAATATTAATTAATTAATCTCCATGAGTTAATTAGTTAAGGAAAAACAAACTTGAAGTCTATGTGAGGACATGCAACAGTTTATCTATTAATTGGTGAATTTATCCATCAGTTCAAGAGATAAGGATGAGTTGTAATTAGTTGGCTTAGTTAACTGAGTCAAGTCCAATTAGATTAATTTAACAAGTTGTTAAATTAATGAGATTCAGTTTGTTAATGCTTGCATGCATGTAACAACTAGTATTTTGAGATAACTGAATATTATAGCTTAAATAAATCATGCATGTCAGTTCAAACAAAGACCCAGTTGAGCTCAGAGAAGGGACGGTGTACTATCAGTTGGATGAATATTTTTCCTATAAAGGAAGCTCATCCATGATTATGATTTATCTCCTTCAAGTTTGTGCAGTTATTTCAAAGATCAGTGTTGTGTGTGAGGTGAGAATCACACAGGTTGCAGCTGGAGGACCCAGGAAAAACTATGCATAGAAATAGGAGGCTTGGAGGGAAAACAAGAAGGTTTGTGAGAAGTGTTTAACTGTTTATGAGCAGCAGAGGGATTGTACTGAGAGCTGGATAGATTTTGAGCTAAGGCTTTGTGTAATCCGAACATATTTCCACTTGTATGATAGTACAGAGATGGGGTTTTAGGCTGGTGCTTTCCCCTGGTTATATCTTTTGTGTTATGTGTGTTTTATTTCTCCATATTAGTTATATGTGTTCTTATTGATGTTTCTCATGGTTGATTAAGCTTCCACTAAATTGTTTGTAGAAGTAGATCAAGTGTTTTGCTTTAGTACATTGCATTACCAGTTTGATCTACAGGTGAAATTTCTACTGGTGGTTTTGCCCTTCTAAGCACCACTTTTGGGGGCAGGGTGGTAAAGTTTAGAGGGGATGTGAAATGATGCAAAGGTGACACGTCACAAAATTCGATTGGGTCAAAAATGCCCATTTAAGTGTTATCGAGTCGTTAAAGTTCAGAAATGGAATGCGTGCAAAATGGAGCAATAACCGATGGATGAGATGGGTGTTAATCGGATGGTGGTCACACTGAAAAGATGCATAGAGGAGATTGGGGGAATGCTTAAGGAGGGGCCCGCCTAATCAAATACACTTAAGCCTGTTTAATTAACTTTTAAATCACGGATTAACTCAAATGATCCATCGGGCGGGTTTTTGCAAGGCAGAAGGATTTTCAGCATAGGATAAGTTAATTTATGTGTTTGTAGATTAGAAAATGGGAAAATAACTTTTCACAAAGGGGGAAATGGTTTTTACCCTAAGGAAAGGGATTTATGGAACATAATAATGAAATTAGCAAGGGGGAAGGTATTTTAAAGGGAATTTCTAGGGGAAAATATGGGATAATGAAGTAAGGGTAAAAATGGAGGGGAAAAGGGGTATTTTAAGGGATGATGGGGAAATTAATAAACATGAGAGGGAGAAGCTTGTGAAAGGAGGGGAAGTTAGTTAAAATCATCTTTGCTTAGCTTTGTACTTTAATGGATGTACCTGCACATTATGATTTGAGCATGTAAAATGTGCTTCGTATTTTGACCACATGGTCCATTCTGCAAGTTTTCTTCTACTTACCCTTTCTTACCCTAACATTTTTTCTCCTTTTTCATGGGTGCACTTGAGCTAGCAAACCCTTTATTACCTTATTTTTTATTTGAATAAAACTATCTAAATATAACCTTATTTCTTCCAATGGTTCAAATTAAACAGTTGAGCTCATTTTATTTCTCTACCTATCTACTAATCTGCCAAGATTAAATAGTTTGGCTAGACTTTAATTTCTATCTAAAACATGAAATTTAAAACATGAAATAGTCAAGATTGAACAATTTGACTATCATGGGTTGAGGCATATATGACAAGATGCACACAACCATTACTTAATACAATAAATTAAAAAGTAGTGGCACTTGGACTTGCACACTTTCATGATCTGTTTTTGTTTGGGGTTCATATTTTTTCATTTTTCGTATTTTTTATCTTTTCTTATTTTTATTGTCCTTTGATATTTCTTTTAGGACATACCCTCTTTACATTTTTAATTTTAATATGGAAAACATTTGCAGAAAGCAAAGGTATGTACAATATTACAAGAGTTAACCTCGGCCACTTCAAAATTATGAATCCTATCACTATAGGACTCTAACACTCTGTATAAAACATGTATATCTTCCAAAAAGCTATGCAAACAAGAAACATTTTCAGAAACTAAAAAAGAAGAATTAATGAATTAACTGCCTACATTATGCACGAGGAAAGTTGTTGAAAGGAATGAAAGCATGGATGATCTCTATCGTGTAAATGAAGATGAAAAACATGACAATGGAATCCTACCTTGCAAAACTAACCAAGTACTAATTTAAATATAGCAAACTCCAAAGCTCATAAAAGAACTAGAAATCTATGTTTTTGGGGCTTCTTAAGGGTCCCTTCCTCAAGTCATGATGCCAAAGGGAGGAAGTGAGGTCGAGACACCTGCTGACAACCTTATGGTTCTCCTTTTATCCTTGCTAACATGCTACTAAAGTAAGACACAAATGGAAGCAAACTAATAAACAACCAATATAATCTACACTACTTGTAATGGGAATGCATCTAAGCAAATTAACAATGAAGCTATGAAACTACACTAATCATACATATACAAGAAAGAGGAGCCTTGGCTACTAGGGTTGGGCCCTAACCCAAGATATTCAACCTTCTGAGTTAACTCAGTGTTGGCTCAAAACAAAACTCATTCTTATTACCAAAATAGAAAATTACATCAATAGAACTTTCACAAGTCTGGAGCTCGAAAATAGCTTAGAGTTTTACAATAAAAATCTGAATCCTAATGAGGCTCTAAGCCTCTCTACTTATACAACTGAAGTCCCCAACGACTTCCTAAAATCAAGGAGGCTCGACTCCCAAACTCAAGATAAACTAACTCTTTGTCTCTCACTTACTCGGTTGCCTTCTAATCCTCATGGCTTGGCTGCTTGCACTCCGAGCTAGTGTGATGGATGGAGGAATATTCGAATGGGGGATAAGTAAATGAGGGGATTTACCTCCTACAATCCCTCTCCCTTGTCCCATTCAAGTTTTAACCTTAGTATTTGCAAAAATTCCTTGATTTTCTCCTTCAATCCTACATTCAATGCATATTAGTCCACTAGGTATAATATACAACTCTAACTCATCACATAAACAAAATATAATAAAAAAACATGCAATAAGTTGTGAGAAAAGTTGGTTTGACTAAGCTAGGAAGTGAATTAAGGCCCATATAATTACCCATTGATGAGGCTCATCAATATTTTTAATCCTAAGTGTGTTTCTAGACCTCACTGTAGCTCATCCTACATTATCTCTTTGTGATGTATCAAGGTGAGAACAATTGAAGTGGTTTTATAGCTGTATTATTTATTTTGTATCATTGAAAGATGAAATGGAGAATGTGCAAATAGATATTATGTTTTGATGCCTTTTCCACCAGCCTTTTTGTCTCTTCTTCTTGTCTTTCTTGTAAGATTTATTTTATAAATTGCTATCAGAGCTTAACATGAGATATTGTCTCTATGTGTGTGGTGATATATTATCCTAGTTCATTGGCCACCTAGGACTTTTCCCATGTGACCAATCAATTGGGAAATTGTTTATTGAGTGTTAAGGAGATCCCAAAGTTATTTCTTCATTATTGGTTGGTGTGGCATATCATGGGAGACCTCGAGTATGTGAACTAAGAAGAAGAATATTGGGAAATTTGGCTCAGTCACCTTCAGAATAGTGACAACATGAGGTTTTAATTTTCAAAGTTAAAATATGTGTTTTTGATTGCAAGATCACTCCTATTCTGAATTTGGGTGAAAAATTCTCATATAGGTTCATGTTTTTTTTTGGAAAATCGTCATGCATGCCCACTCCCATGCAAATGCCAATTGGAAATTGATTGTTGGGTTCGGAGTGACCACGAAGCCCAAACATTAAAAGTGCACCTATAACCTCATTTAAGGTATTTGGTTGTTTATAATTGAACTAAAATATCACCTTTATGTTGCATTTGACCCAAATTTACATAGCCCACGAGACAACAAGATCACCCAATAAGCAATGCATTACTTTTATTTTTTTTCAAAAAAAAGGTGTCATCCATAAAAGGACAAATTGTGCACAAGATTTTAGAAAATAACTTTTGGAGTGACAAAGGGAAATCAATATTTCTTGACATGTCCATCCATTAATGCAAAGGGGCATGGATAAGTCTCGTTATTTGAAAAACATGTGGGTGAGGAAAAAGGATCTATGTTTTGAAAAGAGAATCTCTTTAGTGTTAAATAGTGGTTATGAGTCAATGTAAAATTGCTTTGTATTGAGGTCAGAATGATGTGAAAGTGAATACTTCCCTAGTAATGTTCTCACATGAAGGATACCATAATAAAAATATTTTTTTTTCATGTTGAAGTGGCACAGATCCCCTCGAAATCTAAATAAGGGATCTCACGTATGCCTTGCTAGCATGTGATGGTGATTTTTTCTTGGAAGCTTATGTTGTTTTATGTCTAGTTTTGATATATTCTTCATTCATCATTCATGCAACACGCAAATTCCAATCCAATTCAATGAAACATAAGCATATTCAATTTAATGACATATGTTCAAATGAAATAACCAAATCAGACCAATGTTCAACAATGACTATTCATCAATCAATGAAATCAACATATAATTAAAACCTTATGAATTCAATGCATTGAGAAACATTCAAAAAATCAATTGTAACTAGAAAACATCAATTTTTATAAGTTAACGTGTAATCAAGGTGATTTGAAGCTTGCAATAGTTTCTTTATCGATATAATAATAAACTTGAATTGGAATTATTAGGTGCATTTTTGGTTGATCCAAACACTCGTTTGAATCTTTGTAAATCAAAGTTTGACAAGGTTGAGTATTTACAACACAATTTGATGTAAAAATCACTTGTTTGGGTACATTTTCAATGGTATTCAACACCTCAGCTTCTTGAAGCAAAAATCTGAAACAAGCAATTTCAAAAATACAAGTGGGCAAGAACTTCAAGAGAGCTAAGTTCAAGTGAATAAAGCAAGAATATTCAAGGAAGGAAGTTCAAGCAAGCAATTTTAAATGGAGCGAAGCATTCAATTGTTGCAGTTATTGAATACTTTGATAATCAACATTGAAAACAACACACTTGTTATACACAAAAGTACTCTAGTTAATGGTATCTTCTCTATAAGTAAATCAAGTTTAAGTTTATCTTATCCAAACTTAAATTCAACTTCTTCAAGATGAACTTCAAAAAAAAAAAAAAATTGAAGTAAGAATGGTTCATAACAACCCTCATTTCAAGGAATAAAATGATCATGGAGATGATGAAGATGATGATTCTAATTCATTCATTGATACAAATGCAAGTGTAGAAGATGATGAAGTTTTACATGATCAAGTTCAGTCTTCTTTTTGCAAGCCAATCATTAGACTTTGGGAGGAAATACAGTGAAAAAAAATCGACATGGGTTAGGATATGAAAGAAAAGAAAGCTTTCATATTCTAGATTATTCAAAACCAATTAAGTTTGTTAGTGGAGGTTTTTTTGACAATGAAACGTCAAACAACAATGAGGATAAAGAAAAGTGCAAACAATGTAATCACATTGGTCACATGGAAGATAATTATTTTGTTCTTCATCCTTATCACCATTGAGGAAAAAAAATCATCCATCAAAGAAATACTCCAAAAGAAACTGTTGACATGGCGAATTTTCGCTATACCAACAAGGGGAACTAGCCCGATCATAGACCCCAATTAGATCTGTTTTCCTTTGGGATGGATAGCTCTAACGGGTTTTAAAGGATCCCGTAAACTCTTAAATGTGTTAAAATATTGCTTCTGGGAGAAAGACTTCAATCAAATCAACAAAATAAAAATAGTTAACCTCTATGTATCAAATCCTATCTACACTACTTCTAGCTACTTTTGTCTAATCCTAACTACCCTAATCTATCCTGCAGGAGCATAAAAAAAGAGATGTTAAACATCATATATATATTCCAAGCCTAAGTGAATACAATCACTGGTTCACATAAGAACAAAGCTACATCAATTCTTAATTGCAATCCAATCATTCATACAAGAATACACATTCCTTTTTATGGAAGTAAAGCTTACAACTGATGTCTAACATAGTTTCAAATCAGGGACTACTTATGAATTAACTATGATGAAGAATTACATTCAAACAACCAAGGCTAATTATAAGTTGTATCGTTGTCAATATGCACAAAAACAAAACACATTAGTATTTATGTCAGCAACAATGCCCTGTCTCAAAACACAGAAATCAAAGGATTTTAAATATGAAACAAAAGGCTCCTCATTGAACCGAACAATCTCCTTTATTCATGATAAATCAAAGTTGTTTTCTCCAAAAAAAATCCCTCATCTCCTATTCAGAGGTAATACTTATGCAGTTGGAAATGACTCTCGGTCTTCCCTTCACCTTTTCGCCTTCCCCCTATTCTCTTCAATATACAGGTCGGAATACACAGATGTAGAACAATTGGTGTCACTACTGACACGTAGAGGGCATTTCCTGTCATTGGAGTGCTTCATTTCCTGGGGAAATGAATAGATGTTTATTAGAAGAGGATGATTGTGTGTCATCTCTTCATGATGAAATCTAGGGAAATTTCGCTTTCGGAATACACAGGCAATGCATGGAACCCATCCAAAAATTCCTAAGGCTACCTCTTTAAACAAAACACATCCGCATATATGGACTCGTCGGACCCACTCATGCATCTTTTATCTGGAGCCATACTTGATGCTTATGCACCCATTCTTTGACCTTTCTTTCCTTCTCTCAGTCCTCGCCTGCAGAGATAACCAACATCAGCCATACTTATGCAAATATGATAAAAAATGCTTAAAAAATGCAAATATTGCCTTCATTAAGCATTTATAACATCAAAGGAACACACGCAAAAGAATCAGCCCCTGGTTTTTAATCCATGCATTGATTAAGTCCGCAGTCATGAATCTGATTTACATTTAAAATCATTGCATAACACATAATCGAATCCAAAATCTGGACTTGAAATATTATATACGGTAACCTATACCCTATTGGGTCTACCATATCACAAATCGCTATGTGTATAAACAACAAACTTTGTCGATTGTGATAAGCAATTGGGGAGGCGGACCCAATATACATATGAGCTGTGGTTAATAATCCTTTTAGATCTGCAACATAAGCCTTCCCTTTGAAAAACCCCAACTTCAATGTTTTTCGAAAAGCACAAGAATATACGGGAAAACCCACGCCCATCCATTAGGCCAGACTTGAAATATTATATGCCCGAGTCTATAATCATCGGGCGGTCCAAGTGATAGCAATGTGCCTTATATATAGGCCTCTGACCCTACCGATTGTGATAAGTGATGGGGTTCCAGACCCGAAACATATATATTGTGTTTAATAAAGCCATCTGGTATGGTAAACAGTGGCGTGCTCTATATATATATAAGCGTTGGACCTGGCTGATAGCGACATGCGATATAGCTCCGGACCTGATATATATATGTAATATGGTTGATAATGTCGTCGAGTCCGGAGTATAATGGAGCACCTTATATATATAAGCCCCGTACCTCGCTGATAGTGATATGTGATATGGCTCCGAACCCGATATATATAAAATATGGTTAATAATGTCGTCAGGTACGAAGGAGAGCAGTGCGCAGTGTTGATTGCGATAGGCCAAAAAGGGTTGATTTATGCATATTTGCGAAGTGTTTCCCTTGTAAAGGGTTATAATGGGAATGAGGTGCAATAGAATGTTTTTGAGGGTTGGAAAGGTCTCGATGGGGAAATGAATGGGGGTTTAGGAAGGGCTATAGATGAATCATGCGGCAGATATTTAAAGAGTAGGGCTCCACCATTAGGAATTGAAGGTTTGACTTGGCAATGAGTTAAAGTCTCTAAGATAAAATAGATCATTCAGAAAGGTGAAAGATCAACTTTTAGGGACCCATTCAAAATTTCTACCAAGGTAGGTTTCGATAGTGTGATGGTTGTCGCTACAACAAATGGCAAACCATTGGGTGAACTAGTTGTCTCTTTTTCTAAATAAACCTTGGATCAGTAGAGCATCAGGGTGTTAAGATAAACTCAAAATGCAAACTATATAGATGGATAGGCATGGGTTCCACTTCAACATTAATTGCTTCAGGGGAGATAAAGACAAATAGCTTCTACTTACTGATAGGGTTTTGACAGGCATTCTCCAATGGTAGTGTTATGGGATTTATTGACCTTCCTTTATCTGTTTCCCACTTTCAAAAATCCTTTTGGGGCCATCACTGGTCTATCAATACCTGTTTAGGTATGTATCTCAGCTCTTTATTTCTCATCAAACTTGATGTAGATATGTTTATCTACACTTTATATAATAATTTCAGTGATATATTTTCATATGATTGAATGGGGCACAGTCATGGATCTTGCCATATTTTTAAACCGCTTAAGCAAGGTTGGCCTTGCTATGTCAACCAATACTCTAAGCCCAGCAACAGTCCCTACTCTAACCGGCTTCCCAAACAACTTGTCCTTCCAATTTGGCACAAGGACTTGACATTTCATTTTCTTTTAAATAATTCCTTCCAGTTTCAGGCACAAGGACTAGAATACAATTCGATTTGCCACAGGTATATGACAATGAGTTTAGCCCATGAAAGGAGATTTACTTTTAGATAACAGGTATTGGAAAACTTAGTGTGGTGGATGGGACCAATGGTTAATGACTACAAACCTTACAAGCCAGTATAGGCTAGGTCTGAGTGGGATTTTAAAATGCAGCGTTCCTCCATGCCAGTCTAGTTGTAGTTACACATTTTTTGTTTTATAAAGATGCCCCTAGATGCTCCAGGTATCCAGATTATCAATAGATTTTACCTAGTTCCTAACAGATGCTAATGAATGGCTTCGATTTTAATTCCACGGCTGACTTTCAAGTTCTCATGGGCTCATTGGAAATTTGTTTGATTTGCAAGGCAATGATGGATTTAGGATCAACAGACTCATCAGCAGGTTAATGAAGGAGGCAAAAGTTGAAGGTGGCAAATGGGGGAAATTTCAAAAAAGGAAAAAAATGAAACTAGAGGACTGAAATCAATTGGTTGAAAGGACTACAATTCAAAACAGAAGGAAAATAAACTATGCAGTGAAACAAGAAAGGAAAAGATGGAAATGTAACTAAACTAACAACAAAAATAAAATGAATTCTAACCTACTCAAGAGGTAACCACTATGTGGCGGCTACTAGAAGTATCTCTTGAGATGTTGGCCATTAACAGGGAGTTTTTCAGTCTCTCCCTGTAAACTTTTCAATCTGCAAGTTCCTTGACCACTTTTTTCTAAAACTTGGAATGGGCCCAGCCACAAGTGTTGGAATTTCGTGTGCTTGCCTTTTGGCTCATTCAACTTGTCCCATTTCAGGACTAGCTCTCCTATTTGGTAATCTTTATCTACTGCCAGATGGCGATCAAACCACCTCTTCACAATCATTTGGTGATTTCTAAATTTATTTCTAGCTTTACCTCTCAATTCCTCCAACCTAACTAATTGGTTGATCCTTTCTCAAAGTAAGGCTGAAGGGGTCCCGCTTGAGGCTTGGGAGAGCTGTAAAGAGGGAAGGGTAATGTTGGGAGGCAAGATGGCTTCCTGTCCATAGACGAGGAAGTATGGGGAGTTTCCTAAGGCCACTTTTGGGGTGACCCTATCAGCCCAACGGGCATTTGTTAGAGCATTGTGCAAGCTCCTATGGTTATCAGAGACAAATTTATGAATTATGTGTATGAGGTTCTTATTTGAGGACTTTGCCACTCCATTTCCATAGGGGTGATAGTTTGATGCATACCTTATGTGAATGGATTTATCAATAGAAAATTCAGTAAATTTCAATGATGAAAAGTAAGAAGAATTATAAAACATGAAACCATGAGGGATGCCATACCTATTGATAATGAATTTCTCAATAAATGATATTACCTCATGTTTGTTTACCTTCTGAAGTGGGATGGTTTTGGTCCATCTATTGAAGTAGTCAGTCGTTGTGAGTATATACTTATGTTGTTGTGAAGAGTTTGGAGTGATCTCGCCTATGATATCCAGGCCCCATTGCTAGAATGGGCAATAAATCATAATGGGCCTGAGGGGAACAGCTAGCTTTCTTTCTCATCCTACAGCGATTTGACACACCTTGCATTTTCGAGCGTAGGCATGCGAGTCTCTAAACACTATGGGCCAATAATATCTAGCTCTTAATATTTTGTGAGCAGTGGTCTCTCTGCCATAGTGACCACCTGCTAGGCCATCATGTATTTCCTTCAAGACATGGTCAACATCACCCTTTTCCAAACACCTCAGCCAGATTCCATCATAATTTTTCTTGTATAATGTGTCATTGACCAAGTGATACTGATTAGATTTCAATCTGAGTGCTCTCCTTTATGATGCATCCATATGCTCAAGTCATGCTCCTCATGTGAGATAGCAGCATATATCGTAATACCACGACTCAAGATCCAAAAGGGGTTCTGATGTTTTGCACTCACACATCAGCGCTTCATCAATCCATAAGGGCTCCTCCCTAAATTCCACTTGTGCATATTACATGCTTTGTGCTTCTGGTTCTTTGGACACCCCTTCTTTATCTGCCAAGGATTCTACTACTAGTCTGCAGTCCCTGCCCTCGAACTATCTTTGTTAGCTTAATCTCGAGGTCGAACTCTTGAAGTGCGGTTATCTAATTTCCTCTCCGTTCACCCATTTCTTTCTGCATGAAGAGGGCTCTCATAGAAGGGTGGGGAACGATTACTTTAGTCTTGGCCTTTAATAAATAAGGGCGGAAGTGTTTTATGGCTTTAAAAACCATGAAGCCTTGCTTCTCCACATCTAGGTAGTTCAACTCTGCCCCTTGAAGAGAGCTCATATAAGAAATGGGTACTTTGTTGCAAACATCATTTTTTTGAGTGAGTATGGTGGCATATGAAATGTCAGAAGAAAAAGTGTACAAGAATAATTCCTTGCCGAAATTGGGGCTGACCACTGCAAGAGCTTCCGTGATGGCTTCCTTGATTCGTTGAAACACTTTCTTGGCTTCATCGCTCTACTTATACACGATGTCTTTCTTCATCATTAGCTACATGGGGCACACTATTTCCGCGAAACCTGAGACAAATTTCCTAACGAAATTGATCTTCCCGAAGAAATATTGCACTGCCCTTTTATTTGCAGGGGGTTGCATTCTCATGATGGTCTCTATTCTTTCAGGATCAATAACACTCCCTTCTTTAGAGAGGATATGATCCAGTAGTTTCCCCTCTATGACTGCGAAGACGCTCTTCTTGGGATTCAACGATATTCCATACCTTCGGCATCTTTCAAAAATCTGTTTCAGGTGATAAATATGATCCCTTCTATGATATGAATACACAATGATGTCATCCATGTAAACCACTATTGATTTGTTAATTAACCCTCAGAAAGCTATATCCATAGCTCTCTGGAATGTGGAGCCCACATTAATAAGTCCAAAAGGCATTTTACGATATGCATAAGTGCCCCATTTAGTGTTGAAGGTTGTCTTAAGTTGATCCCCATTAGATACCAACACTTGATTATATCCTAAAAACCCATCTGATAGGGACAACATTTCAGACCCAAACGCACTGAAGAATGTTCTCCATAGAAGGGACATGATAGTTATCCTTTTACGATACTTTTTTCAGGTTTCTGAAATCAATACATAGCCTAATGTCTCCATTTTTCTTTCTTACTGGCACGAGATTGGCTACCTAGCATGTGTGTCTAACAGGAAAGGTGATTTTAGCATCCAGCATTTTGTTTAATTCTTTCTTCACCAACGGTTCTAGGCTTGGTCTCATCTTATGAAGATTTTGTTGGTAGGGCCTAACCTCCTTTTCCAAAGGAATTACATGTTGCATAACGCTGGTATCAAAGGTTTTTAGGTCTCCATATGTCCATGCAAAGACATCCTTGTATTCTTTAAATAGCTTGACAAATGCAGCCTTTTCTTGTGGAGAGCACCCCAAGCCCAAATTGACATTTTTTGGGTCTTCTTTGGTTCCCAGGTTGACCAATTCATACTTCATGGATGAGCTATGCGTTTTGCAGTTAGTCGGCTTCTTGAATTTATCATGCAAGTCATACAAGTGCTCCATCTTAACAATTGACTTGGGAATCACATTGGTTTGTTCCTTTTCCTCATCTTCCCTCTGATTCATAAGCTTGTCATGTTTTTTTTCATCAATGACTATAATCTTGAATGTCTTCTCGAAGTGTAAGAATTCAAGGATTTTCTCATCATCTTCGAACACCTACCAATTTGAGATGTTATCAGGTATAGATGGTCTGAAAATCGATTCAACATAACATTTATTCTTCTTCAAACTAAACTCGGGCAAAACTTTAGCAGCCATACTAGCCATCATATCAACATCTAGGTTTTGCCCTCGAGGTATGTATGTGATATTAAAGGAATCAAAACTATCAATTAAGCTCCATAACTCATGTTGGTACCTCACTAGGTATGGCGAGTTGTAGTTTATCCTTGTCCTTACCTGATCCACGATTATCTGTGAGTCACCAGAAACTTTAAGATTTTTCACCCTCATATCAATGGCTTTCTTCAAGCCCTCAGCAAGCATTCATATTCTGTTGTATTGTTGGTGCATGAAAACTCCAACCAGCTAGCCATCAAATGTTGGTTCCCTTGCAGGTCAATGAGAATGCTCCCAGCACCTACACCTTCAAGGCAGTTAGAGCCATCAAAATAAAGTGTCCAAAATATAGAGTCTAATGTTACATTAATTAAATTGCTTCCTACAAAATTAGTTCTATCACCTACTATATTACAATGTGGTTCATCAATTAGACTACAAAGGAGAGCTTCCAACTATGTGTTTATGGCAGTTTCTTCAATTATTTCTGCATGGAATTCTCCAAAACAGGTTTCAGTGGTGTAAACATTGAAACAATAATTCCCAAGGATAGAGTTGGTAAACATTACAGGTTCATTGGGACCATTTATTTCTGTTACCACATATTTCATGTATCTTTCTCGATCAACTCTCAGCATATCACCTTTTCCCTTCTGAGGCAGTAAGAGATGGGACCAATCAGCTGAGAAATAACCATTAAGTTTGGTTGACCAGTCCCTACTAAGCATCATTCCATAAGCCTCGGGTATATCGACCACCACTATATCAATGACTTGTGTGCATTGTGCTTTAGCAGCCATCTGAATCAACACATCTTTCAATTCCCCAATCACTTTCACATTTATCCTGTCTAATTGCATAATTTGAGTCCCAGTTTTCTCAGGTATCGCATGCAGTCTTTTGGCAACAACGTAAGGCATCACAGTGGACGAGGCACAAGAATATACCAATCAATTTTGTATGTTCATGTTGAGGATCTCAAGTGTGACAAGGATAGGTGGAGTCATGGATTTTGATTTCCTCCCTATCATGGCTGCACTGACATCTTGGGGTTTTTTATTCATTTTAGACAGAGTGGCTTCCATAGTTGATGGTATTTGGGCTGTACTAGAGGTATTGACAAGTCTAGACACTTACTTGTTGGGTTGGTTGCTTGGGATGATGGGATTTTTGTAGTTCTGCTCATTAATAGCTTTTAGGAGCAAATCTCTTTACTACATTAATTTTAGCAAATCAAAGTATGTGATATTAGCCCTAGATTTCTTAAGATCATCCACAATGTTGTAATCAATGTTATAAACAGGGTAGAACAGAGTAAACATACCGGTTTTGCCATTCTTAGGTGGGAGTTTACCATTTTGAGTTTCTTTCATTATAGTCAGAGATGTGTGCCTTTTCTCTAGATAGTTTGCAATTGGAGTATTCTTGGACCCACCACTAGGTTTGCCCTTCTCAACAGAAACTTTGGGAATAGATGCTTTCACAGGGCAAACATCTTTCTTTGTCTAGTCAACGGGCTTCATCACACCTGGAAGTGGCCCTTTACTTCATGTGTGGATTTCATTAGTGTGGATTTCTATCGTGCCATCTTCTTCGTCATCATCATTTTCATTTGTATAGAAATCCCACAGTACGTTGATTTGAGATTCTTCGTCCACGGGCTCTTCTACGTGGTATTCTTCCTCATTTTCTTGTTTTGGCTCTAGCTCCACTATGGTTTCTTCTTTGTTAAGGAGAGATCCAATAAGAGCCAGCTCCTCCATATTTAGATTCCCTTCATTGGGTGGAGTAAGCAATGCAAGTTGACCATGACCACCTTTTGTCTTCTTGTGAAAGAAAGGTTTGAAGGGTTTTCTGTTGTTATACTCTCCTCTACTCTCTCCAGAATTCCTTTTCATATCTATGACTTTGTTTTTCAATTTCTTAATGATCCAATGCAAACCTTCCACATTCGCGGTGTCCCTTTCTTTCCCCTCATCCACTTTGTTATCATTCCCACTACTCTTCTTGGATGACTTAGAGGCTTTATTTCCTTCAGTCATATGATGACATGTTGTGAGACTGATCATTTAATTCTTGACTTTCATTGCTTCATCGATAGCACCTTGTAAGGTTTGTGCATTACTTCTCTTGACCCACATCATAGTAGGGATAGGGAGAGCAAAGATGTAGAATTCCATGAGCACCTCATTAGTAGGTCTAGTGGTAGCCAGGATTCTGTTGAACAAAGTATTGAACCGAATGTTAAAATCCTTGACCCTTTCTTTGGTGTCCATTTTCAAATGGGATAGCTCTAAAAATAAGGTCGAAGGTGTTTTTTCATCGCCGAACTTGTATAAGAAGGCCTGCTGAAAGGCACCCCATGACGTCATCGATCCTATTCTCAAGCTAATGTACCATGTGGAAGCCGACCAAATTAGAGTAAAAGGGAACAAGCAACATACCACATCCTCAATGGATACCCCCAACATGTGCACTGCTAGGAAGAAAGAGTGAATATGGTTATCAGCGGTGTCTCCCCTCTCAGGGTCGAATTTAGGCAATACTCTTTCTGCATTCTTGGGTAAGAGATGTTGTTGCCCAGGTACCACCATGGCATCCTATGCAATCCAATGAGGGAGTGCTCCTGGAGGAGGTGGAGGTTGATTCCCACCCAGAGGAGGTGGTGGAGGCTGATTCCCACCCAGAAGGGGAAGTAGAGGTTGATTCCCACCTGGAGGGGAATGTTAGCCATGTTATGGATATGGAGGTTTTGTTTGAGGTTTTCTTTGTTAGGATTTTCCAAATCAGGATAGGGATTACCTTCAGAATGGAAATCCTCAGTAATTTCTTCCCAAGGAGAGTTAATACTTTGCAAAGAATCTAGCACAATATCTTCAAGATAAGGGGCTGCAGATGTCTCTTCGTTTATGTGATAGACCCTTGCACAATATCTTCAAGAGAAGGGGTTTTAGATGTCTCTTCATTTATGTGATAGACCCTTGGCTTTATTTTTGTTGTCGGAGGTAAAGACTGAAAGATAGGGAGTTGTGATAGGGAACGAGCATAAGCCCGAGTAAGTCTTCTAACTGGTTTTTCTTGAGTGACAGGGTACTCCCATAGTCTCTCTTCCTTGGGTGACCCAAACACTAGACTTAGAAGGGTTTATGTTTCCTCGAAATGAGTCTCTTTCAAATGGGTGGAATGATCTTCTCGACCTCTACAATCCATACAATAATATTTTTGAATCCATGCATGGAATTTATAGATGAAATCTTGAAAAGATTTGCACGGCGGTTCATGCCCTCCTTCTAGCACCAATTTGTTGACATGGAAAATTTTCGCTATACCAACAAGGGGAACTAACCCGATCACAGACCTCAATTAGATCTATTTTCATTTGGGATGGCTATATCTAACTGGTTTTAAAGGATCCTATAAACTGTTAAATATGTTAAAAGATTTTTTCTGGGAGGAAGACTTCAATAAAATCAACAAAATAAAAACAGTTAACCTCTATGTATCAAATCCTATCTACATTACTTCTAGCTACTCTAGTCTAATCCTAACTATCCTAATCTATCCTACAGGAGCATAACAAAAGAGATGTTAAACATCATATATATTCCAAGCCTAAGTGAATCAATTACTGGTTCACATAAGAACAAGGTTACATCAATTCTTAATTGCAATCCAATCATTCATACTTGAATACACATTTCTTTTTATGGAAGTAAAGCTTACAACTGATGTCTAACATAGTTTCAAATCAGAGAATGCTTATGAATTAACTATGATGAAGAATTACATTCAAACAACCAAGGCTAATTATAAGTTGTATTGTTATCAATATGCACAAAATCAAAACACATTTGTATTTATGTCAGCAACAACACCTTGTATCAAAACATAGAAAGCAAATGATTTTAAATCTAAAACAAAAGGCTCCTCATTGAACCGAACAATCTCCTTTATTCATAATAAATCAAAGTTGTTTTCTCCAAAAAAAAATCCCTCATCTCCTATCTGGAGGTAATACTTATGCAGCTAGAAATGACTCTCTGTCTTCCCTTCACCTTTTCGCCTTCCCCTTGTTCTGTTCAATATATAGGTCAGAATACACAGATGTAGAACAGTTCGTGTCACTACTGACATGTAGAGGGAATTTCTTGTCACTGGAGCGCTTCATTTCCTAGGGAAATGAATAGATGTTGATTAGAAGAGGATGACTGTGTGTCATCTCTTCATGATGAAATCTAGGGCAATTTCGCTTTTGGAATACACAAGTAACGCGTGGAACCCAACCCAAAACGCCTAAGGCTACCTCTTTAAACAAAACACATCTGCATATATGGACTCATTGGATCCGCTCATGCATGTTTTATCTGGTGCCATACTTGATGCTTATGCACCCGTTCTTTGACCTTGCTTGCCTTCTCTCAGTCCTCTCCTATAGAGATAACCAACATCAGCCATACTTATGCAAATATGATAAAAAATGTTTAAAAAACGCAAATCTTTCCTTCATTAAGCGTTTATAACATCCAAGGAACACACACGAAAGAATTGGCCCCTGGTTTTTAATCCATGCATTGATTAAGTCCCACAGTCATGAATCCGATTTACATTGAAAATTTTGCTTAACACATAACCGGATCCAAAATCTGGACTTGAAATATTATATACGGGAACCTATACCCTATTAGGTCTGCCACATCGCAAATCGCTATATGTATAAACAACAAACTTTTCTGATTACGATAAGAGATTGGGGAGGCGGACTTGATATACATATGAGCTATGGTTAATAATCCTTTTGGATCGGAAACATAAGCCTGCCCTTTGAAAAACCCCGACTTCAATGTTTTTCAAAAAACACAAGAATATATGAGAAAACCCGCTTTTGGCCATTAGGCCAGACTTGAAATATTATATGCCTGGATCTATAATCATCGGTGGGTCCGAGTGATAGCGATGTGCCTTATATATAGGCCCCAGACCCTGTCGATTATGATAAGCGATGGGGTTCCAGAATCGAAACATATATATCGTGTTTAATAAAGCCATCAGGTCTGGTAAACAGTGGCACGCTATATATATATATATATAAGCGTTGGACATGGCCGATAGCGACATGCGATATAGCTCCGGACCCAATATATATATGTAATATGGTTGATAATGTTGTTGGGTTCGGAGTATAGTGGCGCGCCTTATATATATAAGCCTTGGACCCTGTTGATAGCGACATGCGATATGGATCCGGACCCAATATATATAAAATATGGTTAATAATGTCATCGAGTCCAGAGGAGAGCAGTGCGCAGTGTTGATTGCGATAGGCCAAAAAGGGGTGATTTATGCATATTTGTGAAGCGTTTCCCTTGTAAAGGGTTATAATGGGAATGAGTTGTGATAGAAGGCTATTGAGGGTTGGAAAGGTCCCGACAGAGGAAATGAATGGGGGTTTAGGAAGGTCTAGAGATGAATCATGCAGCAGATATTTAAAGAGGGGGGATCCACCATTAGGAATTGAAGGTTTGACTCGGAAATGAGTTAAAGTCTCTAGGATAAAACAGATCATTCGGAAAGGTGAAAGATCAACTTTTAGGGGACCCATTCAAAATTGCTACCAAGGCAAGTTTTGATAGGGTGGTGGTTGTGGCTACAACAAAACAAAACCTACAAGATTCAAGACTGACTATGATGGATTTATCCTTGGGAGTGTTCATCAACATCCAAGTGACTACATTATTTTTACCAAAGAATTCAATCTCGATTGAAGAGAAATATTGTAGCTAATACTGAAAAGAAGATGGTACTCTCATGCACCTAAAAGGGGGAGTACAATGGTGAAATTCTCCTACATCTTAAGGGGGGGGTTCAAAAATAAAATGTAGATAGTTAGTGGTCAAACAAAAAATTCTTGTGGTCTCTCCTTTAAGCTAAAAAAAAGGGGGAAATTAATGATGAAATTGATGATGGTTGTGAGAATAAAAGTTTTGACAATAATACAATCAAATTTGCTAGATGGGCATCAAAATTTGTCAAAGGGTCAAAGAAAACTTTAGAGGAATTATGGTTCAATATTTTACAGTTGAATCATACATTGGATATAATATTTGGATTTTAATTGAGTGAAAAAATTTGGACAACCGTGCTCACTTAGATAGTAATTCAACCTAGCAAAGGATAGATGGATATTTTTGCATTGTAATTTGGCATTAGATTTAGTTGTCAAGCATTTTCAGGGATGTGTCGGACTTATAGCCAAATCACTTCTCATGATTTGTTATCTTAAGAATGGATCTTTTAGCATCCATTTTTGTATTTTTTCAAGAAGTTCTTCATTGAGGCTAAAATAAGAGGCTTTAGCATGAAGACTTGGATATGGTGCTAGTTTATGTTTCATTGTTGGTATTATTTCTCAAACTTATGATTGAGGGAGGGAATGTTAGACTCTTTCTCATATATAATTATGAAGTCCTAATATACCACCTTTATGTATTTCACAGCTTGTAATATAGTTTTTATCCTAATTATGTTTCTAGATCCTATTTTATCTCATCCTACATTCTCTCTTTGTGAGGTATCAAGGTTAGAGAAATTGAGGTGGTTCCTGAATTGTATTATATATTTATATCATTGAAAGATGAAATGAAAAATGTGAGAGTAGATATTATAGCTTGAGGCATTTTCTGCCATTATTTTTGTCTCTTATTCTTTTCTTTCTTGTGAGCTATATTTTATCATTTCATAGCCTTTGTGGGTCTTCTATTTGTGGTCTTTCTTCTACCTCACTCACTAGTTTTATTATAATGTATTTTGTCTACCATTTTTTCTTCTAACTTCATACATTAGGGGGGCATATATTATAGCTTAAAAACTCACCTCCTTGGGTATAATAGAAGGAAACACCATATTGAAAGTCAATATGCATAAATTGATTTGTGGAAATCTTCAAAAGCCCACAATTTGTGCCTCTAATGCTCCTCTCTTGTTATAGTCTAGTAAAACTAGGCCAAACAATGTTATGTGTAGTCTGGAATCAAGCAATGGAGAGCTAAAAATTCCCTAGTTATACTATGATGGAGCAACAGAGCAAGAATTTGCATGGATAAGGTTAAACTAGTTCAAAAGTGATACTTAAAGAGGATAAGTATCAAAGGACCAAATATGGTCAAAAGATATCTAGATTCATTTTGATCACTACCTAGACATATCTATAAAAGCAATCTCTTCATAGATCAATAAGAAGGAAAAAATTAACATATGTTGAAGTGCTACCAAATTAAAAACCTATATTTTTCCTTATGATAATCCATCATCATTTTTAGAGTGAACAGTAAGGTGTTGGTGAGAGGAACACTGCAAGGAAATACCACAAAGAGTTACCTTCAGTACAAAATGAATATAACATGATTTTCCCATGACTACTTCATTCTATTATGTTGCTTTCTTATGTTTACATGTTGATTATGGATATGGTTATATGCTAATGTTAATATTCCTTGCAAGGCATATTGTCTGGTGACTTGTCTCTTATGTGAAAATATTTAAAGAGTGGGTAGAAGAAGATACCTCTAGTTGTTTCCCCAAGCTAGTTGTGCCAACTAACAACCTTCTCGAAATAGAAAGGTATGGTTCCTTCTCCCTCTCTATAATTTATTGTATAGGCATGCATGCATTGGGATTGGCTTGTTTGTCATTTTGATTGCAACTCTTACAATATGGGAAAGTTTTGGGAAAACTTGTTGGGTTAAAGTAGCTTTCTACTGCAAGGGAAATTTCTCCTTAAACAATATTCATGCTATGAATTTCATTTTTGGCACAAAAATTAAAATAGATTGGGAAAATAGAAAAAACTATTTAAATAAGAGGAAGCATGTCAAAGCAGTATTACAAAGGTTTAATATGCATGGATATAAACTAGTAAAGGTCCCTATTCTTATAGGTTTAAAGTTATATGCAAATTAGTGTCACAAGATATAGAAAAAGGAAGATGGCATATCGTGTATTTTATATGCTAGTGCGGATGGTAATTTAATGTATGTAGTGGTATGAACTAGATCAAACATTGCACATGCAATTGGAGTATTGAGCAGGTGTATGTCGAAACCAAGGATCATAAAGGTTCTTTAGGTATTTGCATTAGTCTATTGGTTATGGATTCAGCGTCAATTTTTTAAACTAGGGTCAAATTTCACCTTGGACAACTCATATGACCGAGATGATGATTGCATTAAATTCTTATTTTCGAGAGGACCAAAATCGACCTAAATATCACCCTATTTGGACTAATGGAAGTTGATTTTTCAATTATTTTATCTACTCATGTATAATGGAATGGGTCGACCCTAAGCACATGGGAAATTGGTTAGGTCGGCCTCAACCCTAAGTGGACCCTCATGGAAGCCTAAAAATAGAAGAGACCTCAAGCTCATTTCCACGCATTAATCAAGTGATCTTCTACTCTTCTCTTTTGTCTTGGTTCGTAGAAGTTTGACATATGAATTTCGTGCAAGGATCCAAAATTATAGACGTGAAGCTCACACGGATCTAGGGTTTCAGTTTCTTGGACGTAGACATGTAACTAAGCTTTTTGTTTCCCCAAACACACACACACATTGGCTAAGGGAGCATCCAGGAAGTCTCATACGATCACACAGAAGCCTGAAGGGAGTGCCTAGGGTTTCAAAAGTAGATCTGGTGGTATTGGTCCACAAACACACGCACAGAGTGGTCCGGGGTGTGTCCGAGAAGTTCCAGATGCTCACACTATAACTGGAAGTGAGTTTTTGGGGATTTGGAGTAGTTTTGTGAGTATTTGACCCTGGATTCATGCACACATCCTTATTGGGAGTTTCTGAGCCATACATAGACGCACTCACAATGTGGCTAAGGGAGCATCCAGGAAGTTTTGAATGAATGCAGTCTGACTTGTTGAGAGCATCCAAGGTTTTGATCTAGGGTTTGACAGTTGGCTTTAGTGATCTGATGGACAAATGCTTTCTCTCTTTTTTTTTGTAGATATGCATTTTGTTTATGTTCTGTAAATATCTGTTGAAAGTTTATGTATTGGTCTCATTGTACTCTCTACTCAAAAATTTTTATGATGATCTAATAGAGAAGAACATTTTAAAGGGCTTTTTCCTGGTCTTGGACCAATCTATTGTCTTTTGTGGTTATGATGTTGCCTTCTTTTTCATTGCATATATTGTTCTATATTCAGTTACACTTTATGATTGGTTACACTGCTAATAATTGGATGCATTGTTAATGAAGAAGTAAATTGGGCTAAAGTAGTTGATACAACATAGAACAATCTGAAAAATTAATATGGTTTTAGAGTTGAGGTGAAGGACAAGCACTAAAGCCCTCATTATTGGAAAGAATATTTCAATGTCAAGGTCAATATGTCTTCCTCTACCTTCAAGGAACATGAAAAGTTGGGTGACACATCAAACTTTGCTACATGGAAAGTCCAGATGGAGATCATCGCTGACAACAATGATGTGCTGGAATACATTCAAGGAAGGATGACTGAGCCTCCAGAAAATGCTTCTGCTTCCCTCAAATATAGATACAAGAAAGGTGAGTTTGAAGCAAAGCAAATTATATATGATGGTTTACAAGCTCATTTACTTAAATATGATTGGAATTTAAGAAAGTCTAAAGACATGTGTGACGTTATAGTTGGCATGTATGAAATCAACAATTTGAATGAGATCATAACCTTGAAATATCAACTGAAGGAAACCAATATGAACAAAGGAGAAGTTGTTCAATCCTACATTATGAGGATATCTCGCCTTAGAGATCAATTGCAAAGAGTTGGAGAAAATGTGTGTGACAGGGAACTAGTAGTTGTGACTCTCAGAGGTCTCCCTCTTATTTGGGAAACCTTCGTTACTGTAATAAGAAACAACAATGTACTTCTGTTATTTGATGAAATTGTTGGGAAACTTACTCAATAAGAATCAAGGATGATAGCAAGAGGAAGGATTCAAAAGCATGAAGAGGGATAGCCCATTGCATATATCACTCATAACAAAAAGAAGAAGGGTAAAGGAGGCCCATCAAGGAAGCCTCCTTCTCAAAATACAAAAGGAAGGAATGATAGATAATTATCTCATATTGAATGTTATAACTACCACAAGAAAGGGGATTATACCGAGATTGTACCTAGAAGAGAAAAAGGCCACATTACAACACCTGAAGCAACAACAATAATAAAATAAAGAAAGGTAATCAAATGAATAACCATGATAGAAGATATGAAATAAGAATAAGAGATTCCTCAAGCGACCATGAAGAAGATCATCCTCCTCAAAGGAAGTCAAGAGCTCCCAGGTATGAAAGTAATGTTGTAAATAAATATGAATACATTCTTATTTCTTCTCTTACTAGTTCTTCTCTACAGGATTTGTGGGATAGTTGGTTGGTTGATAGTGGGATTGCTCATCATTTCTCTAGATACAAGGAAGTCCTCTCTAATCTAGTAGAGAGGGAGACTAAGCTGAAGATCATTCTTGGAGACAATGCCACTCATCCCGTGAAAGGTTTTGGGTCCATCAAATTCAATTGAATTTTGGGGAATCAGTTCTGCTCCATGAGGTTATGTATGTGCAAGGATTAATGAAGAAATTGGTATCTATATCCACATTAGAAGATAAAGGGATGAGGGTTGCCTTCATGAAAGGAAAAGTTTTGAATTGGTCTGTTGATTCTCCTATGAGAGATGCATTCACATTAGGATCAATATTTGAAGGAATCTATAGTCACTAGAAGGCCACTTCTAACATTAGTTCATAATACCAATCATCTAAGTGAGTTGTGGCATTGTAGAATGGCTCATCTATACTATGATGTTCTTCCAAAATTAAAGAAATTGGTCTCTGGTATTCTTGATGTTCAAGCCCATCATGATGGATTTTTCTCATGTTGTGCGAGTGGAAAGAAAACAAGGGGACCATTCTCCTCTAGTGAGAACAAGACAAATGACATCCTCCATCTCATTCATTTTGATATATGTGGTATGATGCCTTTGCATTCTATTGGTGGTCATCTCTACTGCATCACCTTCATTAACAACTTCTCAAGAAATACATAGATATACTATCTTAAGCACAAGGATGAATCCTTTGAAATGTTCAAGGAATTAAAAGCCTTGATCAAAGATCAGACAAGGAAGAGAATCAAAGTATTCAGGTCCGAGAATGGAGGGGAATACATGTCAAATGAATTCATAGCTTTTTGCAAGAAAGAATGGATCAAGAAGGAAACTATTGTTCCATATACTCCCAAACAAAATGGTCTAGATGAAAGGAAGAATAGGTATATATTAGAAGTTTCTCGTGCCATGCTCCATGATCAAAAGGTGTAAAAGTTCCTTTGGGAAAACTCCACACATGTTGATGTATATGTTCAAAACAAGGTGCCTCATCAGAAATTAGAAAACAAGACCCCCACAGAAATATTCACAGGTTTCAAGACCAATATTAGCCATCTTCGTGTATTTGGATGCCCAGTGTATTTTCATGTGCTAAAGTAAAAAAGGAACAAGTTGGAAGCTACAGGAATAAAAGGTACGTTTGTGGGTTATTGTGAAAATTCTAAAGCATATAGAATATATATTCCTGATCAAAGGAAGGTCAAAATTAGTAGGGATGTAATATTCGATGAATATGTAGCTCTTGGAAAAGCAAGATATCTTCCTCCACCTCCTCCTCCCAAGGAAGATAATGATGACTGGGATATTATAGATGATCCTTCCATGCCTGACTATGTGATTGATATTTTTGATGATCCAATGGAGCCTATGGATCCTTTAGATCCTCCTCCAAGTGATCCTCCTACTAGGAAGAGACCACTTTAGATCTGTGATACTCTACAAAATGTTGAAATAAATATTCCCATTCGTAGATCATTTAGAGGAAGAAAACAACCATGTAGGTATCAAGGATATGTTGCAGCGATGAGCACTATCAAGTTGAACTGTTCTCATTCGAAGAAGTTGTAAAAGAACAAGTTTGAAAGGGTGTTACGGTCGAGGAGTATGAATTGATTATGAAAAATGATGTATGGGATGTTGTGCCAAGACCGAGTGGGAAGTTTGCCGTGAAGTCAAATTGGCTATTCAAGATCAAACATGGAATTGATGGTAGCATTGAGAAATACAAAGCAAGGTTTGTAGCTCAAGAATTCTCTCAGAAAGAGGGAGAAGATTATGATGACATATTTTCTCCTGTAGCTCGATATACAAACAATCATTAGATAGTTGCCTTAGCTACTAGTCAAGGTTGGACTCTTCATTAGATGGACATAAAGATTGCATTCCTTCATGGAATTTTACAAGAATAAGTATATGTTGAACAACCACAAGGATTGGAAGTGGAAGATCACACAATGCATGTTTGTAGGTTGAAGAAGGCATTGTATGGTTTGAAGCAAGCTTCGTGAGCTTGGTATGCATGCATTGAAAGTTATTTAATGAAGTTGGGATTCACAAGAAGCAATGTTGATCCCATCCCTTACTTCAAAATAGTCCAAGGTATGTCATTGATTTTGGTTTTATATGCTGACGAACTATGTTTGATAGGTAGTGAGCCTCTGATGATCGAGTGTAAGAGGGAGCTAGCCTCTGAATTTGAGATGAAGGACCTTGGTCTTATGCACTACTTTCTAGGTCTTGAGGTGTGGCAAAGGCTTGGTGATATTTTCCTTTCACAAGGAAAATACGTTGTGAAGTTGCTAGAAAGATTTAGAATGACCAAATGCAAATCCATGGCTACACTGATGGAAATGAACTTCAAGAAGTTACATGGAGAAGTTGCAGGACCCGATTTGGCAAATCGATTCGAGTATAGACAACTTATTAGGGCTCTGATGTTCCTTGTGAACATCCAACCACACATATGCTATGCAGTAAACACATTGAATCAATTCATGACCGAGCCCCTCCATACACATTGGATCACTGCTAAACACGTACTGAGATATTTGCATGGGTCAATCACACTTGGTCTGAGATATTCTTCCAGAGATGTTCAACTTCATGGATACATTGATTTTGACTGGGAAGGAAATGTTGTTGATATAAAGAGTACATCTAGATGTTGCTTTAGCCTTAGATCTTCCATGATATCCTGGATGAGTAAGAAACAAAATTTTGTAGCATTGAGCACCACCGAAGCAGAATACGTTGTTGCTTTTATGGCTAGCTGCAAAGCAGTTTGGTTGAGGAAGCTCTTTGGAAATCTATTTCAGCAAGTCCTAGACACTACAGTGATATATTGCGATAATAAGAGTGGGATCTGTTTGGCAGAGAATTCTGTGTTCTACAAGTCCAAGCAACTGAGATTCAATATCACTTTATTCAAGACATGTTGCAAAGAGAAGTTGTTAGGCTCCATCACATTTCAACAAATGAGCAGATTATAGGTATTCTCACCAAGTCATTACCAAAAGGAAATTTCTTGGTCTTTAGATAGAAACTTGTACTGATGGATGTGGCCCCTCTGGATAATGGGCAGCATTGGTCAAGGACACTGAACCAACTCTTCCCACCCTATTTGAGCTCCTAGGGTGAGGAATTGAGATAGAGAGCTCCTAGGGTTGAGGTATATCTAGACAATAGGTAACTCCTCTATTTGTTACCTGGTTTGGAGATGTTTCTCCCCTATCTTCATAAGATCAAATATGTTGCTCCCCTATCTGGTCTATGTAGATTATACCCTAGTTAGCATCATACCCTCAAGCAAGGCTTGTTGGGAATACTGCTCCTAGTTTGGCCAATGGGTTGGGAATGTACTTGGGGTGTACAACCCAATTCAATTATGACGCAGGTGTTCTACCACATGACTATTGAGGGTCATTGATGGGAATATTGGTAGGCAATAGGGTTGGGTTGAGACATTCTCCCCTTTTGAGATTTTGGAGTGAGCTCCTCAATGAGATTCAACGGTCAAAGATGTGCCCTCCTATATAATTAAGTTATCCTATTGCTCGGTATGGGTGGAATATATTGTTCTCTTATTCTTCTTCTTTTAGATCCGAGAAAGTTTTAGCAAATAGAGTTGAGCAGAGATAGCCAAAGCATGACGAGATGATGTGATGATCAACAAACAGATATTGGCAAGTGGAATTATTCCTAGTTGAGAGGGAGTGTTAATTTTTGAAACTAGGGACAGATTCCACCTTGGACAACTCAGATGACCAATATCATGATTGCATTCAATTGCTCTTTTCGAAAGGACCAAAATTGACCTAAACATCACCCTATTTGGACTAGTGGAAGTTGATTTTTGAATTATTTTATCCACTAATGTATACTGGAATGGGTTGGCTCTAAGCACATGTGAAATTGGTTAGGTCGTCCTCAACCCCAAGTGGACCCTCATGAAAGCCTATAAATAGAAGATACCTGAAGCTCATTTTCACACATTGATCAAGCCATCTTATACTCTTCTCTTTTGTCTTGATTCGCACAGGTTTGATGGAAGAACTTTGTGCAAGGGTTTGAAATTATAGGCATGAAGCTCGCACGGATCTAGGCTTTCTGTTTCTCGGACATAGGCATGTAACTGAACTTTTTTATCCCCGAATGAGTGCACACATTGGCTAAGGGAGCATTTAGGAAGTCTCGAATGCTCGCACAGAATCCCGAAAGGAGTGTTCAAGGCTTTAGAAGTAGATATGATGGCATTGGTCCCTAGACGCACGCACAGAGTGCGTCCAGGCAGTTCCATACACTCGCACTGTAACTGGAAGGGAGCATCCAAGGGTTTGGAGTATTTCTATGAGTATTTGACCCCAGATACATGCACATAGTCTTCCTGGGACCATCTAGGTTAGACACAGACGTAGTCACAAAGTGGCTAAGGGAGCATCCAGGAAGTTCCAGATGCACGCAATCTGACTTGATGGGAGTGTCCAAGGTTTTGCTCTAGGGTTTGATAGTTGGCTTCAGTGATCTGATGGACAAAAGATTTCTCTCTGTTGTTCTATAGCTCTGTAGTTGTTTATGTTCTGTAAATCTCTACTGCAAATTTATGTATTGGGCTCATTGTACTCTCTGCTGAAAAAATTTTATGACGATATAATAAAGAAGAAGATTTGAAATGGTTTTTCCCCTTGTGGTTTTTTTCCATGGTCTTGGACCAATCTGTTGTCTCTTATGGTTGTATTGTTGTCTTCTTTTTCATTGCATATATTACTCTATCTTCAATTATATTTTATGATTGGTTACATTTCTAATAATTGGATGCATTGTTAATGAAGAAGTAAATTGGGCTAAAGTAATTGATACATCATAGAACAACCTAAAAATTTAACACTGGGTTACTAAGAAAGACTAGGATTGGATAGAGTATTGTGCTTACATGCCTCTTTTGATGCAAATTGGGTTGGAGATTTAGATCGCAAAATATTTTCAAATAGGTATTGTTTGACCTATTTAGATGAGAAATTAGTTGGATGAGAAAGAGAAAATCTATAGTGCCATTCTCAACTACAAAAAATGAATACATAGGAGTCATTCATGCAAACAAGCAGTATGGCTACAAAGATTGTGTTAAGGTATTGGGTTGGTACAACAAGTTGTAAGGACAAATTGTTACCATAAAAATGCAATATTCTTAGTGAAGAAACTAATCATTCAAGGACAAAGCATATTCGTGTTCTATATCACCTTGTGAGGGATACGATTGAAGACAAGAAGGTATTGTTGGTGAACGTGGACACATTAAATAAGGTTAAAGATTCTCTAGAAAAGTTTATCAAAAGTGAGAATTTATCTTCTTATAGAGAAACATTGGGCATTGGTTCTATGGATTGTTGATCATGTATTCATGTGACTTCCAATATGCAAAGAAAACAGGTGGGAGAAAGTTGTAATTGTTACATTTTTGTGTGATTAGCTTCAGGCATGCTTTGTATCCATTGCAAAAAGTAGGAGGGTCATAGGGGGGATGCCATACCATTGGGTTTGGGGATGAAGCCACAAAAAGAAAAAATTCAACAATATTTTGTGTCTATTTTTGGTGATTTGCAACACATGATTTTCATTTTTAATGTGTTTGTGACACATGGTGGTTTAATCCATGGTTTTGTAATTCTAGGTAAGGAACTACGATTATATTCTAATCTAAGGTTAATGGATCAGGGGTTTATGGATGTCATGAGATATACATATTGTATGTAACATTGTAAATATATAATATACTAAAAAATCTTTCTAGTTTTTCTAATTTTGGCTTTCTAGGGTAAAATATTTGTGTTTATTGTGTGTATGTGTCGGTGTATGTGTGTGTCATTGCATATTTTTTCTTTTTATTAAGAATCTTCTTGCAATAATTAAATGTATAAGGTTAAAACCAATATTAGTCGACCAGGGCTATATTTTCTACCATCTTCATTTTCTTGGAAATATTCCCATTCCTCTTGTTGTTCCATTTGAAATTGATTGACATACTCGCAGGAGATCACACTTCAACAACATGGTAAATTCTCTTATTAATGAGGAACTTATGTAACAAGGTTTGTGTTAATTTTTCTTAGGGCAACATTGTTCTTTGCTATGATAGTTGCATTTCATCATAAATACATTAAGTTCACCCAACATCATCATTACATTATTCAGATCTACACCATTATACATGAGCATATGCAACTACATAGAAAGAAACAACATCACCATCATCATCAATGCAGGGGAATATAAAAGTAACAGTAGAAGAAATAAGTTCACCCCACATCATCATTACATTATTCAGATCTACACCATTATACATGAGCATATGCAATTACATAGAAAGAAACAACATCACTATCATCATCAATGGAGGGGAACATAAAAGTAACAACTGAAGAAAGCATGCACACACATAGAGACACTAGGATTGGTTTGAGACTAGGGAAAAACCCACTAAGGGGAAAACCCTTGCAAATATTCTTCTTCTTAGATCATCATCAGACGATGTAGCAAAAGGAGAGTACAATGATCCATAGCTTTATCTATGCAACAATACAATAATGATATCTATGAAATAGATCTAATCACGTTAGGAATCAGAATCCTCATACTGATGGTTGTAATGAGTTGTCACAAATTGATGTCAATAGTTGTATACTATTGTCATAGTGCCGAATACTACTGAGTAATGTTGTCACTATGGTGAATATTGTTGAGTATTGTTGTCACTGCCAATGAACCCAATACATATTTTTGCAGCAGAAACTAACAAATCAAATTTACAGATCTATAGATCTGCATAACAGTAGAGAGAAATACAGATCTACCTGATCACTGAAGCCAGTTGATGCCAAGATGTCACAACCCTAGATCTGAATTGGGTCACCCTCATCAACATTGTCTCTAAGCGACTGAAACTTTTGGCTCGCTCTCACGAATACAGTATGAGAGTGACTATGACTGCAAATTCGCTCCTAGGAGGTCTTTATGCATGTGAATCTGGCACTGAACTGCAAAGACCCAAAGTCGCTCCCAATCCAAGCTATGTGAGTGACTAAAAAACAAAAGTCACAACCTTGTTGAGTTGTGCGAGTGACCAAGATGACAGGGTTTCTCTTAGGGCTACCTGGTGCAAGCGATCGAGGACCAAAACATTCTGATCTGCCTTTAAACCCAGAGTCACCCCCATAAGCCTCTATGCCAATGTCCAAGGGTCTATAGTTGCTCTCATAAGCTTGTGTTCTGGCGGCCAGGGACCAAAATTCCCTATTTTGTGCCAGCAACTAAAATCCAGAAGATCCTAACCGAGAGTGAACCTTTCGCCTATAATTTTGGACCCTTGAGTGAACTCCTTTCATAGAACCAGTGTGAACCAAGACAAAAGAGAAGAGAAGATGTGTCCAAATGATCTTTAGGCCTCTTCTATTTATAGGATTTCTTGAGAGGTCACTTGGGTTAAGACTGACCCAAGTAGTTACTCATGTAGTTAGGGCCGACCCATTCCATAATATGTGTGAATAAAATAATTCATAATTCAACTTCCGCTTAACCAAATTGGGTGATCTTTAGGTCTATTTTTGTCCTCTCAAAAAGAGAAATCGAATGCAATCATTATCTTAGTCATTTGAGTTGTCCAAGGTAGAATTTTACCACAGTGGCAAAAATTAACACTCCCTCTCAAATATGTACAATTCCACCTGCCAATATATTTCCATCGAACAATATTCCATTGTGGAATCTTTGAGTGTCATCACGTATCATCACGGATCACCTTTGTCATGTAGTCGTCATGTCATGTCCATCACAAATCATCATTGTACATCTCGATCTATCCTTTGCTTATTCTTGTTTATTTCTTGATTGTTCCTGCTCGAATGTTGATCATTCTCGGATCTAGAAGAAGAAGAATTTGTTACCGGAGGGGAGCTCATGCTACCACCCTCTATTCGTCATGTTGCTATATGGAATCTCAGCTAGTGGGATTCTATTCGAAATATCATCACCAATCATCATTGGAGAGCATATCATCAAAGAGCATGTCTCAACCTAGAACCACATCACGGGGCAATATCTTCCACCCATATCGAGCAATAGGATAAATCATCATACAGGGAGTACAACCTTGACCTTCAAATTTTATCAGGGATCTTACCCTCAACCCGGAATCATATCAATTTATCTCAACCCATCCTATTGCCTATTGATCTTCGCATTGATGACCCAGAATAGTCATGCGCTAGAACACCTACATCATAATCGACTTGGGTTGTACACCCCAACTACACTCTCAACTCGTTGACCAAAACAAGGAGCAATATTCCCATCAAGTCGGCCTGCTTGAGGGTATGATGCCAACTAGGGTATACTCTGCAAAGACCAAAAGGGAAGAAGCATTCTTCTAACCTTTAAAGATATGGGAGCAACATTCTTCAACCCTGGGTAACAGATAGGGTAACACCCTATTGTCCAGAGTTCCCTCAACCCAGAAGCCCTCTATCTCAATTCCTTGCCCTGGGAGCTCAAGCAAGGTAGGAAGAGTTTGGTCAATGTCCTTGATAAGCATTGCTCTCATCATCAACTTGTCTCAATAGCAGTGGTTTCTTGTTCATACAGAACATCAAATCAAATATCATGTCAGATCATATATAATCATATGAATCACAAAATGATATCATAATCATCCTCCCTCTCATGGAGGTGCCAACCATAAGCTTGAGCTTGTTTCAAACAGCTGCATTGTCTCAATGTATGAGATTATCTCACTCCCAACTACAAATATGGGACTTACTGCCAATTGGATCATCACAATGTATCCATGGTATCCATGTCATATCTAAATCATTCTCAAACATCTCTCTAAGGATATTTTGTATCCTGCCTCACAGCTAGCCATGCTAGCAACATCATGATCAACCTCCGTCATGCTATGGACCTCTCATCCAAGATATCATGGTAGATCACATACTAAAGCAACATCCAAATGTGCTTATCAGAAATAATCTCAAATATAAGCAATACATCTATACATATCATAAGAGAAATATCACATTCTCAAAATATAACATCTCATGTAGATATTTCAAAGCATGCTTGGTGGTAACTCTATGTGAGTGAAGAAACTCACTCATGAATTCATTAAGGTTCTATGCACATCATACATATACAGATGGATGTTCAAAACAAAACATCAATGCTTCAACCATCGGATGCCATGTCGAGTTCAACAACATCTTGAACTTCAAATAAAAGTATCCAAGGATTTTCATTTTCATTATTCAAAATAAATAACTTTGCAATATGGAATTTCTTTCCCAAATTCTAGAAATCGATTCATCATGCCATGATATATTATTTGTTGAAAATAGCAACAAGAAATGCTACAAATAGAATTGCTAAAAATAGCACTGTTATAAATAGTAGTTCAGCGAGGGTTGATCTTAGTAACAATGGATGGAAAAATGGAAGTGCTAAAAATAGCATTCTATAAATAGCATTTCGGGATACCTTCCTATTTTAGTCAGTCCCTAGACTAAAATAGTGAATTAAAATTCGAATTTGATCTTAAAGTTAATTAGTTAAGGAAAATCAAACTTGAAGTTTATGTGGGGACATGCAACAGTTTCTCCATTAATTGAGGAATTTATCCATCAGTTAAATAGATAAGGATGAGCTGTAATATTGAGTTGTAATTAATTGACTTAGTTAACTGAGTCAAGTCGAGTTAGATTAATTCAAACAGTTTGTTGAATTAATGTAAATTCAGTTAGTTAATGCTTGCATGCATGTAACTACTGCACTTCAAATAACTGAGTATTCTCTCATAAATAACTCATGCATATCAGTTCAGACAGAGACCCAGTTGAGATCAGATGGAGGCATAGTGTACTATCAGTTGCAAGAATATTCCATTGTGAATATTCCTTGCATGCAGAAGGAATTATTTCCTTGAGGATTGCGCAATTACTTCTCCAGGTTTAGTGAGTGTGATGAGGCCAATTCACACATGTGACATCATTGGACCCCAAGAAAAATTGTGCAAGGAAATAGGAGGCTTGGAGGGCTTGAGGAGGACATATACTATGTCTATTCAGTCTATGAGTTGTATTGTTTGATTGCAGAGAGAGAAAGAATAGCTTGAGCGTTGATTCTTTTTGTAACTTGAACAAGATTTCCACTTGTATGATAATACAGAGTTGGGGTTTTTGGCTAAGGCTTTTCCTGTGATATTTCTTTTGTGTTATGTGTGATTGATTTACCATTCTCAGTTATACGTGTTCTCTTGATATTGCTCAATTCGATTAAGCTTCTGCAAAGTTCTTTAGAAGTAGATATTGTATTTTGTTTTAGTATATTGCATAATCTGTTGATCTAAAGTCGCAATTTCTACATGGTATCAGAGCAAAGGTGATCAAGGCAAAGAATAGTATACAAGGAGAAATTTGAAGTTTGGTTCCTGAATATAGAAATCGAGTTCTTATCACATCTCTATTTCACCTATGGTGTTCAGTGGTTTAAGACTCAAGTATGCCCTTGATGGCAGCTCAAATTATATAGTCTGGAAGGATCACATGGAGGTAGTATTAGAGGATAACGGTCTAAAGGACTTCATTGATCAAGAAGTCCCCAAGCCGACTAATGCTACTCAACAGGCAGAATGGAAGAAATGTGTGGCTAGAGAAAGGAGAATCCTCTTGGAGGGAGTTCGAGACCACATTGTGTCGAGCCTCCATGGGAAGGAGACACCATTTTCGATGTGGAAAACATTGAAATATTTATATTAGAATAGCGGTGATCAGAGGAAGCTGGCACTTAAAGACAAGCTTCGTAAGATCAAGTGTGAAAAAGGCGACATGATCCTTACATATCTAAACAAGCTCACCACCTGCAGGGATGAGCTTGGAAGTGTAGGGATCATGACCGCTGATGATGACATGGTGAGTCTTGCACTCCTTGGTCTCCCTAAGAGTTGGCATAGCTACCAAGACTCGGTTAATGGGAGAGAAAAACTACCAAATTGAGAATAACTTTGGTCAGATATGATGCAAGAGGAAATAAGAAGAAGCACCAAAGATGGATCCTCATCAAAGCAAGATGATGAGGAAAATCTAGCCTTAGCGAGTAAGACGAGAAAAGGGAAAGGGAAGGTGTCCCATCCCAAATCCGGTTCTTCCCATGGTGGGAAGAAGATTGACAAATCGATAGTGTGATGCTTTCATTGTCATGAAGTGGGCCATTATGCTACGAATTGTCCACAGAAGAAATCCAAGAAGGGTTCCTCAAAGGGATTTGATGGTGAGGCACTGGCCTCACAGTGGGAGTTGGATTTCTCGCTGATTGCATACATGGTTTCATCCATGGTGGGATGTGTGTGATACCTGGATAGTGGAGCTTCATTCCACATGCCAGGTGACAAGAATCATTTTAGTACATTGGAGGAGAAGGATCTCTAGATGTGGATCAAGATGGGCAATGACGGAAAGTAATGTGTTTCAGGTGAAGGTACGGTTGTGTTTCAAAGGGAGCATGCAGCTCCCCTCACCCTGACTGATGTAAAATATGTACCAGTTCTAAAGAAGAATCTTGTGTTTGTCGCTATGCCAAAAGATAAAGGTTATGATGTAGCCTTTAGTCAAGGAAAGGTATTCTTGAGGCATATTGGTACTAGACAGACAAAGCGAATAGGGATTCAAGTCAAGAATCTCTACAAGCTAGAGGTAGATGACTGTGGTGCTTTGAGTTCCAAAGCTGAGATGGTGCAGAGCCAAGATGTTGGTGAGATATGGCATAGAAGACTGGGCCACTTGCACCATGGAGCCCTGAAGATCATGCAGTAGATTTCTACCGGATTACCCAAGGGAAAACTTGAGCAAACAACTACATGCAAAGGTTGTACCTTGGATAAGTATGCAAAATATTCCTTTCCGGACCGAGACAGTAGAGCTGGAGCAATCCTGGAGCGAGTTCACTCACATGTTTGTGGGCCCTTCTCTACAGCCTCCACTGCTACACAAAGGTAATTGTTATTTTTATTGATGATTTTTCTCATAGATGTTGGATCTACTTTATGCAAAAGAAGGATCAGACCTTCTTGAGGTTTTGTGAGTTTAAAGCCTTGGCAGAGAAAGAATCTGGAAAGAAAATAAATGCCTTGCGTAGCAACAATGGTGGAGAGTATGTCTCCCAATAGTTTAAACACTTCTGCACTGCAGAAGGTATTAAACGGGAATTGATGGCACCCCATAACCCAACCGTAGAATGGGGTGGCCGAAAGAAAGAATAGATTGATTATGGGAGCAGCTTGAGCGATGTTGCATGACCAAAGCCTACCACTGAATTTGTGGGTTGAGGCATGCAATACAGTAGTATACTTGCAGCACAGAAGCCCGCACCGTATACTAGGGATGAAGACATCTATGGAGGCCTATTCCGGGAAGTGACCTGATGTAAGTCACTTCTAAATCTTTGGATCATCAGTTTACTGTCATGTGACCAAAGATACCAGGAAGAAGCTAGACCCAACCACTGAGTTGGGAATACTTGTGCGATACACGGATACACCTCACAACTATTGGGTGTACCTGCCTTCCACTCAGAGGACTGTGGTACGCAAGGATCTGTAGTTCAACGAGCAAAAAACCATGTGCTTATCACTTGAGAGGGAGCTCGAGTTGCATGCAGATGAGGAACTTTCAGTTCCTAAGGATGAGAAGCCTTAGGTTGATGCGGAGCAGCCGCATGCAGAGGATCCAGGAGTGGAGACATCCACTCATGCTGATACTTCCAGAGATGGGCGGAAACGCTCAAGGGAAGCTGACAGGTTGATGTTGGATGCGCGGGAGAATGTGGGATAGTCATCTTCTCAGCGCAGACAGAGGAGGTCACCCAAGCGGTACACTAGGTACATGGCCCTGGTTGGGGAGTGTGTAGATATTGAACCTTCTTCATTCGAGGAGGCAGTGTAGCAACCAGTCTGGGTTGATGCATTGGTAGAGGAGTACGACTCTACCATTTGAAACATTGTGTGGGATGTTGTCCCAAGGCCTCATGGCAAGTCAGTGGTGAGTTCCAGATGGTTTTACAAAGTAAAGTAGGCAGTTGATGGTAGTGTTGAAAAACATAAGGCAAGGATTTTTGCCTGAGGTTTCTCACAAGTCGAGGGGATCGACTACGATGAGACTTTTGCTTCTGTAGCAAGGTACTCATCGATTAGACCAATGTTGGCACTATCAGATCAGATGGGGTGGAAGATCCACCAGATGGATGTGAAGACAGCATTTCTCAATGGTAAGATTGAGGAGGAGGTGTACATTGAGCAGCGAGAAGGTTTCAAAACCTTCGATCGTGAGTCGCATGTGTGCAGACTCAAGAGTGCTATGTATGGGTTGAAGCAAGCACCTCGTGCTTGGTATGCCAAGATCGACAACTATTTCACTAGTTTGGGCTTCACCAAGAGTGAAACAGATGCGAACCTTTACCACATCATGGTAAAAGGAAAACCATTGATCATTGTTCCTTATGTTGATGATCTGACTTTGGCAGGTGATGATCAATTGATACAGTCTTACAAGGAAGACCTTGCAAGAGAGTTCGAGATGAAGGACATGGGCCTTATGCACTACTTTCTAGGCAGGGAAGTATTTTTGTCTCAAGGAAAGTATGCCAATGAGATACTCAGGCACTTTCACATGGAGAAGTGCAAGCCCATGTAGACTCCTCTAGCTGAAAACTGGAGGAAGGAGGATGCTACTTCAGCTGAAGTAGTAGCTGCTACTGTTTATCGATAGCTGGTGGGTTCACTTACGTATCTGGTGAACACATGACTTGACTTATGCTTTGCAACGAACCAGTTGAGTCAAGCTATGGTTCAGCCTACCAAGTTGTTTTGGAAGGCAGCTAATCATGTGCTGAGATACCTCAAAGGCACATCTCAGTTTGGATTGTGGTACAGACGGACAGAGGGAGTGAAGCTTCAAGGCTTCACAGATGTGGATTGGGAGGGAGTCCATCAGACCGAAAGAGCACTTCTGGAGGAAACTTCAGCCTTGGTTCAGCTACAGTTCCCTGGTACAGAAGGAAACAAAGATCAGTGGCACTTAGCTCAGTAGAGGTTGAATACATGGCTGCTAGTCAAGATGCATGTGAGGCCATTTGGATGTGGAAGATTCTAGTGGGATTGTTTGGTCAGATGATGGATCCTACAGTGATATACTGTGATACCCAGAGTTGTATCAAACTCTCGGAGAATCCAGTTTTCATGACAGGTCCAAGCACATAGATATTCGATATCACCATCTTCGAGACTGTGTGGTCAAGAGGATCATGTTGTTGCTATATGTTTCGACTGAGGAATAGGACGCAGATATTTTGACCAAGGCATTTTCAAAATGCAAGTTTGAGTTCCACAGAGACAGGATTGGGGTTACTGATAATACCTTTCTTGTTGAGAGGGAGTGTTGAAAATAGCAACAAGAAATGCTAAAAAATAGCACTACTATAAATAGCAGTTCAGCTAGTGTTGATCTTAGCAACAATGGATGAAAAAATAGAAGTGCTAAAAATAAGATTCTATAAATATCATTTCAGGATACCTTCCTATTTTAGTCAGTCCCTAAACTAAAATAGTGAAGTAAAATTCGAATTTGATCTGAACGGCAGTTTGTAACTTAATTAATTAATTCATATTGAGTTAATTAATTAAGGAAAATCAAACTTGAAGTCTATGTGGGGACATGCAACAGTTTCTCCATTAATTGAGGAATTTATCCATCAGTTAAAGAGATAAAGATGAGTTGTAATATTGAGTTATAATTAGTTGACTTAGTTACCTGAGTCAAGTCCAGTTAGATTAATTCAAACAATTTGTTGAATTAATGTAAGTTCAGTTAGTTAATGCTTGCATGCATATAACTACTGCACTTAACAGAGTATTCTCTCATAAATAACTCATGCATGTCAGTTTAGGCAGAGACCCATTTGAGATCAGATGGAGGAACAGTGTACTATCAGTTGTTAGAATATTCCATTGTGAATATTCCTTGCATGCAGAAGGAATTCTTTCCTTGAGGATTGCACAGTTACTTCTTCAACTTTAGTGAGTGTGATGAGGCCAATTCACACATGTGACATCATTGGACCCCAAGAAAAATTGCGCAAGGAAATAGGAGGCTTGGAGGGCTTGAGGAGGACATATACTATGGTCTGTGAGTTGTATTGTTTGATTGCAGAGAGAGCAGGATAACTTGAGAGCTGATTCTTTTTGTAACTTAAACAAGATTTCCACTTGTATAATAATATGGATTTGGGGTTTTAGGTTGAGGCTTTCCCCGTGATATTTTTTCTGTGTTATGTGTGATTGATTTCTCATTCTCAGTTATATGTGTTCCTTTGATCGTGCTCAATTTTATTAAGCTTCCTCAAAGTGTTGTAGAAGTAGATCTTGTATTGTGTTTTAGTATATTGCATAATCTGTTGATCTACAGTGGGAATTTCTACATTATTCCGGGTTTCATAAGCCATCTTCCTTTAATTAGATCATCAAAGGCTCATCACCTGTCACAAGTAAATCATCAGGATATAAAACTAAAACCATAATCAATATAAAATCCATACCTTGGAACTCATCATCCTAACTTCATCAGATAACTGTCAAATCTCATAAACATAATATAAGTCATCCTATCACTAAGTGCAAATGAATACATCAAGGACGAGTCATGCAAGTTCCATTTTTCATGCCAAATCACAACTATCATTATTTCAACCATTGTGCTAAGAATAAGAAGGCCAATCTCAAAATAAGTCTTCATGCCCACATAGTATTGATATCAGGGCAAAGCAATAATCGTCAAATTAAATCACTAGACATCATGTCAAGTCCAAATTGCTATTGTAGAGAGATCTATAGTCAAAGAACATCTCAATCATGAATTCAAAGTCACTGCCAAGCATCATGACAAAACACTTTTCATATATACTAGTAATGCCAAATCATACCAACCTCTTGTAGCACAAACATAGTGACATATCTAAATGTATGTCCCGATCACCTGTGAATAGAAAATCAGTATGCATGTTCATGTTATGGGAAAAATTCAACCTTTTCCTGTTAGCAGATCTTGATGTTATTTGTGGTCCTGATATCTTCCAGATGACCATCTGATTTCATGCACAATACTTCATTATATGGTCAACAATTTAACTCAAGAACGTCATAAATCAGTTAATAATGGCAGACTATGTCAGGGACATCATGATTCAGAGTTCAGACAGCTTCAAAAAACTTCAGATGATGGTCAAAAACAGTGAAACCTCTAGTCAGTCTCTTTAGGTTATCATGGGAGTGACTTTAGCTGCCTGGATGTTGTCTACACCTTAGCATGTGTGCGACTAGGGACAAAATATCCTAGATCTGTGACTGCGACCCAAGCAGAAACCCTAATTTTTTATTGGGCTTCAGATCTAAGACTATGTTGCAGATCAATACTATCGGATGCACATAAATTATACTATAGAATACAAATAGTAATAAGGGTAAGAATCTTGAGAATATATTCTCCCTCTAATTGAGGATCTGCATCATTCATATTCACTCATGTAAGTAACCTGTCTCTAGTATAGTCATGCAACATCAGATCTGTTAGATCATAAACATATGGCTATCAGCGTCATGACATCAAACTTTCATCAAAGGCTTAGACTCAAAGAAGCAGGAAGATCTCAAAGATTATGAAGACAATAGAACTTTCTATCAAGTCACTCCATCAGGGTACTACATCCAGTTTAACCATATGCCATCAAGGCAAGACCACAAGTAGTAAGAGATCTAGAATATCAATATTACACTTCTACCTCTCACATCAAGGTTGCTATGCACTTCATGATCAATGAGATCAGATTAGGTCACTCAATAAAGCTTTATCAAAATAACAAGTGTCAATCACTCTTTCCATATGCTTTCATCATGATTATTGCAAACATTACCAATAGACTCATGTATAGGAGTCAATGAACTATCCTTCTATATGAAATCCATCATGACAAGTATCAAGAGTATCATTTTCTAGAACCAAGGTATTATCCTTCTTTATAGGATCAAGATATCCAACAAATAGATCATAGATGTTAGCCAAACATCAAGTGTATCAATGTATCAACATTAGATAGCTTCATAGAATTCAATAAGATCAAAGAAAAAATGTTCAACACCAGTTGCATCTTTTCATCATAGGAAACATAGATCCAAGTCACTTCAATATGCATCTATGAGCTATTAAAGAAAGAGGCATTTTCATCATACCTTAGGGCTTATCGAGCCAATAGTTGAAACACAACATACCATGCATACCTTGTGGTGTTCAGATACCTGAGAACCTACTCCTTAGACATAGGCCACTTGAAGCACTTTGTCACCTTTTCATCAAGTACCTCTTTATCTCTCTCCAGATCTTCATCTCAAAAATGATCCTCAAGAAGGATCTACTCATCACATCTCATCAAGGAGGTTAGAAACATCCATATACTCAAATACATATGCTAGAAGTACAAGCAATAAACATAATCATCATATCCATAAGTCTATCAAGTAAGAAGAATCATAAGTAAACTTATACTTATCTTCAATGAGAGGTGATCCTCTCCCTCTTGAACCAATGTTCCAAAGCCATCAATGTCCATGGTTCATATACCAATGTTGTCTTCAAGTATCCAACCATATATGCTAAGGATTATCCCATCTAGGGCTTCATCAAATCTCCCACAAGTGCTTAAGTGTCTTCCCATTTGACCAACTAGGTTCCATATCTCATATGCTTTCCATAAACTAGGTTTTTCTCTCCAACCTTAACCTTATAGAATCCATCAAACCCTAATTATCAAGATGCCTAGGGTTTTCTTCAAACCCTAGAATTATTTTAGGCCTCCACCCTCATCTTCTTGCTTCCATCAATGGTGTCACCATCGAGGTGATCTCCATGGTTTTTCTTCAGCCCACCTCTGATACCATGTTAATTTTTCTTAGGGCGAAATTGTTTTTTGTTATGATAGTTGTATTTCATCATAAATACATTAAGTTCACCCCATATCATCATTATATTATTTAAATCTACACCATTATACATCAACATATGCAATTACATAGAAAGAAACAACATCACCATCATCATCAATGCAAGGGAATATAAAAGGAACAGTGGAAGAAAGCATGCATACACATAGAGACACCAGATTGGTCCAAGACCACGGAAAAGCCCACTATGGGGAAACCCTTGCAAATCTTCTTCTTCTTAGATCGTCATCAAATAATGTAGCAAAAGGAGAGTACAATGATCCATAGCTTTCTCTATGCACCAATACAATAATGATATCAATGAAACATATCTAATCACGTTAGGAATCAGAACCCTCATACTGATGGTTGTAATGTGCTATAACAAATTGATGTCAATTGTTGTATACTGTTGTCACAATGTCGAATATTGCTGAGTGCTATTGTCACTGTGTCGAATATTGCTAAGTATTGTTGTCACTGTCAATGATCCCAATACATATGTTTGCAACGGAAACTAACAAATCAGATCTACACATCTACATATATGTATAACAGTAGAGAGAAACCCAGATGTACTTGATCCCTGAAGTCAATTGATGCCAACATGTCACAACCCTAGATCTGAACTAGGTCACCCTCATCAACACTATCTGTGAGCAACTGAAACTTCTGGGTCATTATCACGAATATAGTATGTGGGTGACTATGAATGCAGAGTCACTCCCAGGAGGTCTTTATGTGTGTGAATCTAGCACTGAACTGCAAAGACCCAAAGTCGCTCCCTAGTCAAGCTGTGTGAGAGACCAAAAAACCAAAGTCGCAACCTTGTTGAGTTGTGCAACTGACCGAGATGACAAGGTCATTCCTAGAGCTACTTGGTGCGAGCGACCGGGGACCGAAACCTTCCGATCTGCCTCTGAACTCAGAGTCACTCCCATAAGCCTTTATGTCAATGTCCAAGGATCTATAGTCGCTCTCATAGGATTTTGTGCTAGTGACTAGGGACCAAAAAGCCCTGTTTTGTGCCAGAGACTGAGATCCAAAAAAATCCTAACCGAGAGTGAACCTTTCTCCTGTAATTTTGGACCCTTGAGCAAACTCCTTCCGTCGAACCTATGTGAACCAAGACAAAAGAAAAGAGAAGATGTGTCTAAAAGATCTTGAGTCTCTTTTATTTATAGGATTTCCTAAGGGCTCACTTGGGGTTAAGACTAGCCCAAGCAGTTACTCATGTGGTTAAGGCCGACCCATTCAATAATACATGTGTGAATAAAATAATCCATAACTCAACTTCCGCTTAACCAAATTGGGTGATCTTTAGGTCGATTTTGGTCCTCTCGAAAAGAGGAATCTATTGCAATCATTATCTCGGTCATTTGAGCTGTCCAAGGTGGATTTTTACAGCAGTTGCAAAAATTAACAGTTGGCACCATACAAAGGTAACTATCATGTAGGCCATCATAGAATCCTCTCTTTACATAATGGTGGGTTCTTTGATTGCTCACTCATCACAAATATATTTAGTAATCCATTCATAAAGGTTATTTGAAACATCATTGATTAATGTTGATAGCAATTCATCACCTTTTTTTTGGTTATTCATGTGCATCCTTCTCAACAGATTTCATCTCCTTACGAAACGCTTCTAGGATTTTCATGGGTTTCTATGAAAATTTGCATCTTTGCTTATGCAAGTGTTGATTGATTCTTCCTAGAATAATTTTTCAAGTGATTCTCCAATTTCCTTTGCAACCACTCATGGATCTCTTTAATGCTCAACATTTATGCAGGTATGCCACTACTATTCAGTCCCAAATTATGTACTACTAGAAATATAACCAAGTTTGTAATGTAAGGGATTACACAATAGTTAGTCTCCAATAGTGTACTCACATAGCCATAATATACACCACAGTAATATACAAGCATGCATACATAGCAGGAGAAAGAAAAGATAAGCAATGGTGGAACTATAAACAAGTAGCCCTTTCTTTATATGATCAATAGCATCCACTTTACATTACAAATTCATGCATACTTATACATTACAATTAGTAAAAGGTAGTTGCAATTCTTATAACTACTAGGTCGATCGCCCCAACCTAATAACCAACCAACTTGAATATCTAATCAACAAACTATTTACATTTGGTTGGCTCTTTAACTTAGTCGACTGGTCAATTAGACCCTCCCAATACCCCTTCACATAAAAGTAGTGCCAATATAATAGTTGAATTCTTACATATATTATAATCAAATAACTTAGAAAACTCCTATATGTGCATACTCGCATAAGCACAACATTCTTGAGTCACCAAAAAAATACTTCCTATACTCTAATTGACACATAGCACCTACCACATAATCTAATGCAGCCACCCACAAGAAACATAATTCCTAGAGAGAAGTTGGTACATTATCTGAAATTTTCCTAAAGAATATCAACGTCTTTGGCTTATGTTTTCTTAAAGATTGATATCAAAGATAGACATGTAAACTAAAGCATGTTAATAATGTATTTCTACATATAGTTGATGATAAAACATTCAATCGATCACTTGGGATGCATCCACACTTACCTTCAACGCTAAAGTAGAATACCACCACATCACAAAGGAGTGTTGCCACCACACCATGTCATTCATCCTAACCATCCAAGAGGTATTCCCCAAGTCCTAGTTTGCTCAACTATTAGTGCCTATATACAAGGAAGGTGGTTCCATCAATCCCTATTGCAAAGGGGAAAAATCATCTTGTGCAATATTGTAATCATCCGATCCTTCCCAAGAGTATATTATTATCATATGGCACTCTTCAATTTGTCATCTCTCCAACTATAACCTAAATTCAAATTTTCGTTGGAATGATAGATATGGAGTGAATATATATTGTGAATTCAAGATGTAGTGACAAATCTAAATTTACTCTGAGGCCAATTTGTCTTTTTTTAAAATTCTAAAATCTTCTTGCATTTTTTTAATTCTAAAGCCAACTTGTGCCTTTTTAACTTTTTAATATAAATTCTCTTATTATTTTTTTATTGTTTTACACAACATGAGAACATCTCTCCGTATTAAACTATAAAGCATTCCCAACACAATAATCATACTATATATATCAAAAATTATCTATAACCAAAAACTATATAATATAAACAACACAATCTACACAATTTTTAAATAAGAATTATAAGTTTATATATATTATAAACAAATATAGATGTACCAAAACTGTATAAACTATAAACATAGCTATATAAATATTACTAAACCCTATCCATTTCTTTAAAAAAATGATTTCTTACACGTGCTCTAAACGCCACCGGGACATCTATTGCTATTATAAATTGCTTCTGTCCAGTGTCTTCTTGCAACGACATGTTGTCAACATCATCTCAGTTTAGTTTCATTCAATGTCTACATTGATGACAACGTTTTCAAAAGAACTTAGATTACTGTCCAAAACTATTACGATGTTCTATTCCTCTTAATTTTTGAACCCAACATCTACAAGTTTGTCAATAACCTCATTTGTCTTGTTGACACGTTTCTCTCTCTTTGAATTTTTAGTCGAGGAAGATTATGATCAAAAACCAACTTTGTCATCATGCTATATCTTGTATAACATCTTGAATTCGTTGTATGCCTCTTCTGCAATTTGATCACCTGTTGCTTGAACTACTACTGATTTTTCAATACTCAATACAATGGCTGCATAAGCATCTTCATCCTGAAGAATCCATTCTTGTACAACGATTTGCGGTCTTATACGATTGGGATCAGCAATAGTTACAATTTTCCATAACTTTTCTCCTTCATTGGCACTGAAAGTTTGGAGCTCCATAGGATGAAAGTATCACTATGAGGACTCTCTATCTGTCATGTACCCGGACTCTCAATTGGAGATATTCTAAGCCATAGTTGTCCACTGGGCTGTATATATCCACGCTGGTGTGTCTGCATATATAGATATAGCTATTAATTAATTCTTTGAATTTCTTTTTTCAATCTTCTTTTTACATTACAATTTTAAACATATTTTGTGATTAGTAAACACAGCTGTTGAAAATGTTATTCATATTGGGTTATAAGCACTTGACTTTTCTTATAATAAGAAAGATAAAAAGAAAACTTGTTTTTGATCATACTACCATCATGTGACAAAAATATGCTCAACGTCTAAACTTTAATGCCATGTTAAAAATCAAGCAGAAAACATTACAGCTGTTAATGAACCAAACATAGTACAATTACGAGAGCGTGAAACATAGTATTCTTATCATTGTCATCCATTTACATCACATGTGTTACCTTTTAAGATTGCGTTGTTGCGGCAACTAAATAAAAAGGAAACTGACTAATTAACTTTGCTAGAAGCAGTAACTGCTGTAAAATACAAGCTAATTCCAAAGTACTCAGGAGAAGCTTTCCGAGTTAAGGAAAACACTAGGACTACAAAGAGAAGCAGCTTACAACTGTAGTTATAACCATATTTATTTTTTAACGATGATGGTGTTCCCAGGGATTATTTGTCAAAAATAAGTTATATTCACCCAGTTAAGCCTAGTGGTATTCAATAGGCACATGGTCATCATATTGAGTATGTCGTAGGTTTCTCGGTGCCTCATTATACCATAGATAGGAACTGTACACTCAAGTCCTTGTGCCTTTGGGGATTAGTACCTAACTCAGTCTTCTGACATATCGTTAGCACAATCTTCTATTGAACATCAATCACCGATGCTACATACATGAAGATAACACTAATTAGTTCCTTTGATCAAATTAACTTGATTCACTTTATTGATATGAATGTGTTATGCTTTATTGGATGTATATTTCTTGCTCTGTTCATCTTCGACGCGTAATGGCTTGCCTTTGCTGTGTCACCCATTCTTCCATTCTGTAGTTATATGTTAGAATCTCCAGCTCTAGATAACATTAAAGCACTGTACATTAACATTTTATAGTAATATTATGAATAACAGTTAGGTGACTCAATGCATAAATAGACGAGGAACTCAATACTATAATATGTCATGCTTCTTTCAAATTGAAGCATATTGAAGAAACAAATTGTAGGTTAGTATTGCAGCTTGGCCATCTCACCTTGATAGATCAACAGCTAATCAATAATTGCAAAAGCGAGAATAAGAACATGCACAAGCATGTTTTCAAGTAAACTTGGTGAGCTGTAGCTCGTCTCTTCTACCAATCATTACCAATAACCTCCACAAGAGCACTGACCGTCCTTGAAATGATGGAAACGTGTAGCATCCCTAACAAAGAATTCTCGCACTACAATCTTGGAGATGAACTTGATGGCAGAGTGACAGTCGCCACACACTCGAAGATTCTTGATGATACGAATAGGGTTTCCTGGGGATGTATTAATGAGACCAAATGCAAGGGCCAGCTTTTCACTGTGGTGGTAGAGAACATGTTCCTTTTGCTCATCTTCCACGTCATGCAATACGAAGTTCTTGTCTGGAACATACCCTGCCTCCTTCATCTGCCCAGACAATCTCTCCAACTCTGCAAAGATTTTCTGCTTTTGTAAGTATTGTTGCTCTCCTATGGCAAAAGCATACACCTTGTTATTCACCTCAACCCAGCTGCATCCTGGTATCTTTTTCACATCCCTTTCCTTCATCATTTTCCGCACTTTCCCTACATCATCCCACCTGCTAGCTGCTGCATAGATGTTGGACAGCATGGAATAATGTGCACCGTTAGAAGGGTCCAACTCAAAAAGGTGTTCCGCCGCACATTCAGCAATCTCTATATTGGCATGGATTCGACAGGCGCCAAGCAACGATGCCCACACAGCAGCATTAGGTTTTATTGGCATTTTCTTTATAAAGTCCAGTGCCTCATGCAAGCATCCAGCACGCCCAAGAAGGTCAACCATGCAGCAATAGTGTTCTACTGTGGGTGAGATGTGATAGACTTCACTCATGTCATTGAAGTATTTCCAGCCATCCCCCAATAAGCCAGCATGGCAACATCCAAACAGAAGACCAACAAAGGTCACACGGTTTGGCTTGACATCAGAGTTTTTCATTTTTCCAAAAAGATAGATTGCCTCCTTACCACATCCATGCAAGGCATACCCTGTAATCATTGCATTCCATGAAACCACATCTCGTTCACACATTCCATCAAACACTTTGAGTGCAATCTCTAGGCATCCACATTTAGCATACATGTCTATAACTGCATTTGCAACATTTATATTGAACTCAAATCCACTTCTAATTAAGTCTTCATGGATCTCCTTGCCTTGTTGCAGAGCTGCCGAGTTGGCGCAGGCTGGAAGAATGCTGACATAAGTAACTGAATTTGCCTTCATGCCTGTCTCTTGCATTTGTCGAAACAGTTTGAGCGCCTCGCTGAGATGCGCATTCTGTGAAAATCCCGAGATCATGGTATTCCAAGAGATCACGTCTCGTTTCGGCATCTTCTGAAAGAATTTAAGGGCTTCATTCACCTGTCCATTCTGAGAGTATCCTGCAATCATTGCATTCCATGTAAAGACATTTCGTACAGGCATTATTTCAAATAGTTCTCGGGCTTCTTTCACAAGCCCATTCTGGATATAACCCGATACCATAGCCGTCAATGAAACCACGTTTCTTTCAGGCATTTTGTCAAACACATCGCGTGCATCCTCTACACTTCCACACTTAACATACATGTCCACAAGAGCACTGCCCACAACTACATCAGGCTTCAAACCCTTTCTAATTATGATTTCATGTACGTCTTTTCCCTGCTGCAAATCTCCAGTGTTGGCACAAGCCTGGAGAACGCTGGCAATGGTGAACTGATCTGGTTCAACGCCCGTTTCCTGCATTTGGTGAAAGAGTGCCAATGCCTCCTCATGAAACCCCTTCCTGGAATACGCCGCAATCATGGCAGTCCATGAAACCACATCTCGTTTAGGCAACTCATCCAGAACGCGGCGAGCATCCACCAGACTCCTGCACTTAACGTACATCAATATAATTCTCGTCCCTAAGAAGGCATTGGGTACAAATGCCCTCTGAATGATGTGGGAATGGATTATTTTTCCCTCTGCCAGGGCCTCAGTGTTTATAGAAGCTGTCAAAAGAGAGGCATAGAGATTGGAATCCACGCAATCCACATGGTGTTGCACAAGGTTCAGTGCCTCGGCTAACCGTCCCTGATTGCAAAATTCTATCGCATTCCTGCGAGTACTATAGTTGTCATTGACGCTGTGGAGCTCTGCTTCTCCTTGGAGGGCACTGGTGCGAACGTGTGTTTGAAAAGCGAGAATGCTTCCATTGCCCATAAATACAAGCAACTTCCTCTTACGATCACCTGAAAATGGTTTTGCCAATGCCATTGCTGGCATTGGCTTACTATGAAGAGTGGTTGAGAGAACGAGGTCGCTACTAAATTCATTGGCTTACACCCAACTCTGAAATTACTGTAAAATGGCCAAGTGATGGACATCCTCGCATCATCGAATGGCCAAGTGATGGGCATCCTCTCATCCTCTGGCGCTACTGCTTTAAGGGATTGGGGAGCCTGTGAGTCAATAATCGGCTTCTCCCTCATTTTAATATCGGCTTCAGACCTCGTCTCCTACCGTCACTCATCATGTTCTTAACATTTATTATACTATACGGATTAATTTAATCGTTTCATGAATTGGATTTTATGAGATGAAGGTTTGTTTGCGTGAGATTTAGTACATTAATAATTTAAATTTAAATTTTATGAGAAAAAGTTAAGGATAAGAGTCATTTGCCGCAGAAACAATATAAGTTTATGGAGCGTACAAGCTCCACCAAACCGCAAACCTTGCGTGAGAACAATATTTCATATAATTATAGTAAGACTATTTAAGTGTGTTTTATAAGTGGATAAATTATATTTTTATTTAATACTTCAAAATGGGATTATTAAATTTTTTAATATTTATATATAATATAATACTTAAAAAATGAGATTAGCATTTGGGGTTAGCTTAGATAATTTTAAGATAAGATAATGTAAGATTTATCTATAATGAAACAATTTTATTATAAAATTAATAAATAAATTTATTTTCACTGAGAAGAACATTTATGTTATTATTATTATTTTTCACTATATTTTTAAAAGACAAAAAATTTGAAAAGATATTTTAATATTCACCCTTTCTCTCCATAATCATAACACCAAAATAAAAATTAAATCAATTGTAATTAGAAGAAATATTAAGCATTTGAGTCATTTGCCCAATAGAATCAACCAATAAATCAACTCATAAGATAAGATAATTATATTTATGTTCAATTAATGGCCACAAAGTAGGTCAAAGAGATTGTTGAGTACACTGATGTATATACAAAGTGGGTGAACCAAACAGTCTCCTATAAAAGATACAATGCATGAAGTAAATCAACATCTGGCCCTAGCGGAGAAGAACCAGGAGCTAATAGGTCTGAGGATCAGACCCATCTCTCCCAACATTTGAGGTTGAATGAATAGCACTAAAGAAACTCAACAAAGTCTGTTGGCATGATGAAGAGTTGATGGCAAGTGCAGACTGTCCACTAAATCGTTTCCTGGGAGGGTTCGCACACTACCAAATGTTGGAGGACCTAGTCCGTCTCCCATGAACGGATCTGAGATGGAATTGTTACTGAGATCTCGTGTGGCAGGGTGAGGTCCCACGAATCCTCACTGATTTGGAGTCTAGATACGTACTGGTATTAATCGATCTCTTGGTGCCCTTATCTGAAGGTAGTACCCCGAAAAATGTCATGATCCTCTGTACGGGGTCTGGTCTTATGGGAGGCTGAAGAATATGCGCTCGGAACCTAAGAGCCTCCTACATATATAGGGTCAAACATCTCTAATCAGGGTACCTGAAAAAGTCGGTGAGGGTCCGAGAATCTCTAAACAAGCAATGAAACCTTCCTCTAATCTCGTAGTAGACAGGGCATCCAAGGATGAAGTGCACGTCGGTCTCCACTTCCTATAAATGACATACCTGGCAGAGTTTGTCTAGTCTATCCACCTAGTGGTCTGTCTCCACTCGAAGTCTATGAAAACCTACTCTGAACTAGCCTAGAGGAATGTGAAGAGCATGCATCCAATGATGAAACGTATACAGGGGTCGAATAATGAGCCCGTCTCTCAACTCCAAGAAGTGCTCAGCGTAAAAGGCCATCTTTGGGTGCAACCCTATTAGAGGATTGACCCAGGTGACCTGGACGAACTACCTGTAGATGTCCTCCTTGATGATCTTGTTTAGCTCCTATCTAGTAGGTAAAAGGTGATCAAGAGCATCTAAGGAATATCGGAAAGGAGGGAGACAATCCAACTGAATTCCCACTGACTCTAAGAGGTTTGAAAATCTTGTAAACTAACATATTGCTCGGCCTAAGGGAGTAGAACAGGCAATAATCTCAGAAGAGCGATATGTCAAGTAAGGATATTGGTCCCTATTCTTTATCGAGTCTGCCAAACCCTGGACATGGTGCAAGAATGAAACCAATCTGAAGATAGTCTCAAGCCAAAAGGGCTGAGCCCCAAACTCTGCAAGGATGATGTACTGCGATACTGTCAATTTGCACCTAATGACGCGGCGGAGAAGAAGAATTTGGACTCTCTCAGCTGAAGCCCAGTCTGACTCAAGTAAAGACGATCCCCAAATCTCTAAGCCATATAGAACAATGAGACGATCAAGGTGTTCATGAGGCTCATCTTGGACGAGATGTCCTAGAAGTGATCTCGAAAGCATTGTCTCCTAAGAAGGGCTAGGGATCCATATCCTTTGTTGATCTAAGGCTGAAGCGTTGGTCGCAAACTAAAGCAGGGACCTAAGAATTGCACCCCCAAATAAGTATACGTGCTAGTGATCTCAACCTCCTCCCCTCTTAATAGAAATTGAAGGTATGAGGTTTTCTTCACCCCATTGAAGATCATAACCTTGGTTTTACCCAGGTTGACCATCAACTGTCGATGGTCACAAAACAGAGCTAAGGCATCTAGCTACCTCTGTAATCCTTCTAGGGATGAGGAGACGAGGACCACGTCGTCAACAAAGAGTAGAATAGATATCAAAACCTAGTGAAGAAGGCAGCCAACAATGTCCTAGATATGCTCGTGTAGAAATGCTTCCAACTCATCAATATAGATCCCAAACAGGGTAGGGGACAGTGGACAACCCTGTTTAACCCCAATAGTGCTTCGAATGAAATCAGACATCCCATGGGTTGTGTAAAGACGACCAAGATCGGACTCATATAAGAACATAATAGCGGTCAATAGGGTTGCAGAGATGCCAATATCTCTGAGTCTCTGGAGTAAGGCCTCCCTCGGAACAGAGTCAAAGCCTTTCTGAAAATATATGAAACAACAGTACACTTTCGAAGAGCAGTGTCGTATCTCCTCAATCACGACACGAAAGGTGAAGATGTGGTCAATGGTCTAATGAGTCAATCGAAAAATTGCCTATACCCTAGCTCTGAGTTGTCTCTACTCAAGGATACTGGAGAGCTTCCTATGTAGAACAGTTGCATATGACTTCGAGAATGTGTGACCCACCATGATCATTCTGTAGTTATTGGGATTTGAGTTGGAACCTAATTTGTGGATCAGATGGATGATGTGGTGTGACCATGTCAGTGGAAAACCTTCACAAACTACATGGTTGAAGAGATCAACCAAGTAGCTAACCAAAGCATAGAAACCATGCTTAAAGAACTCTGCATGGTAGCCTTCCCCATCAGCTTATTTGTTGTTGTTCATCACCCAAATGGCCTCTCTAATATCTCTGTCTGAGAATAGATAACAGGAAGAGGGTGAGGAGGTAACATGAATTTGGGCCTGCCCAGGAATATCATAAAGGTTGGAAGTGTGAGAGAACATGGATGTAGGGTCAAGGTCAGGTGGAAGAGGGGAGCATCGAGGAAGGATGGTACTCCAGAAGTTTTTAGGGGAGTGGGCAAGGAGAGCAAATAGTTCTCATCTTCTATAGGAGACAAAGAGTCGTTTCTTGTGACAAAGGAGACGATAAGAAGCTTTGAGGTTAGAGTAGAAGGGTTGAGAGTGGGTGAAAGCATATCGAAATTCTCGATGTAGAGTCTTGCATTCATCATCATACCATTTGTTCATGGGGCAAGATCCAACTTTAAGGGAGATGGAAGTAGAACGAGTGGAGTGGGGGAAGGATTTGAGTGTTGCTTCCCAAATGGTAGGTGAAAGATAGGTGTATTTAGTGGAAGTAGAATCAAGCAAGGAGAACTGGGTTTTCGATGGGAGCATCTTGCGTAGGATAGAGGAGAAGATGTCAGGGTCTCCTTCATCAAATCAGAAGGTAGTTTGGGGTGAGCCCTGAGGGGAGGGATGGGGTGGAAGGGGAGGGTCAAACCAGAGAAAGAAGGAAAGAAGTGCATGATCAACAAGCGGGATGGGGGAGACTAAGAAATGGAGAATAAAAGGGAGCAAGTTATGGTTAGCAAGTACATAGTCAACTACACTCACACCCCAGCCATATGGTCGGCATGTGAAAAAGCAAGAATCTAAATTAAAATTAAATTCTTCTCCAAAATCGTAACACCAAAATAAAAATAAAATCAATTGTAATTAGAAAAAAATGTTTAGTGCTCGAATCATTTATCCAATAGAATCAACCAATAAGACTCTGGCTCTTTCATCTTTCTCTGGTTTTGTTTTCTAGTAAGCTCTGATATTTCTCTCTGGTCGCTGAAGTTTTGCTTTTCCAGTGATTGCAGGTTCTTCATGAGTGTTTACATAATCCTGCTGCTGGAAGCAGTATACCGGGATCAGTTTCTTTTTGCTGCCAGAAGCAGTATACCGAGATCCGTTTCTTTTTGCTGCCTTCGATTTGCTATGGACTGCGAGTCCTCTATACTTTCAGTCCTTTATTGTCTGTAAATTTTTTGGTTTCATTAGGCATTCCTGTTCAGATGCTACTCAATCTTATTGGGAGCTTTTTTGGTTTATGTCGATCCTATTATAGGCTCATATATGTGGAACAATTCTGTCTTTCATTTTTTGGTCTGAGCCTTGGTGATAGATCTTTCGTATGTTTTTATATCATGTATATGAAGAACAACTAAACTGATATAATGTTCTTGTTTATATTTCTGATATAAATGCAATATAGCTTTTTCGACCTTAAAAAAAAAAAAAAAAACAAAACAAAACAAAACAAAAAAAAACCAAAAAAAAAAAACCAATTGTAATTAATCAACCAATAAATTCACTCATAAAATTAAGATTAAATTCTTGTCCATAATCATAACACCAACATAAAAATAAAATCAATTGTAATTAGAAAAAACATTAAATGCTTGAGTCATTTATCCAATAGAATCAACCAATAAATTCACTCATAAAATTAAAATTAAATTCTTCTCCATAATCATAACAACAAAATAAAAATAAAATCAATTGTAATTAGAAAAAATATTAAGTGCTTGAGTCATTTACCGAAGAGAATCAACCAATAAATTCACTCATAAAATTAAAATTAATTATTTTATAGAAAGAATTTTTATCATTAGTTAAAATGTCAATATAACTTATCTTTTGAGTTGTCTTTAGTGAGAATTTTTGGAAGCTTTTCCAGTGAGTTTTTCCAATCTAATTTCTCTAAAATCTGGCACGAATTTATTGAAATCACAAGCTTGATGGGTAACCCCTGCACAATAGAAGTGCCCTAGGGTTTTTCAAGGTGTTGAATCCATATATACAGTCAAAAAATCATTTTAAATAACACAAATCAAGATTTCACCTCAATTTTTTCTACCGGATTCTGGCACCAGAAAGTCCAAAAAGTCGCACTAAAGACAACTCCCTTATCTTTCAACACTTATGTTGATTGTCTATATTTTTGTCCTCCAATACCTAAAAACAATTATACAAATACTTAATAAGCAAACTTTTCATCATAAAATTGTTGACTTCAAATTTCAAAACAATTAACCAAAATAATTTAACAAATGCTAAACTTGCGAGACCTAATACCTAGCATTATATTTTTTACAATAATATGTTCATGTAATCTAGATTTAATATGATAACCTCTTCTAAAAAAAAATCAACTAGCAATTATAAGTGGAAAATTATAATGTTTTTTCTTTGTTAGAGGACATTAAGTGCATGCTTCATAACCAGAGGTTTTGTCTGGATAATGTCGACTCTCATCTGGCATGGGTGGAAAGTTTCTTTGTGAGAAATTCAACCTCTGGTGATCTCACTAATCCTCTGGTTGATAGTGTTCAAACACCTACTCTAATTTCCTCAGATGTATTATTGTCATTCATTTTTGCACATGTTCCTTTGGTTTGTTTTATTCTGGGTGTTCTCTTGGGGATATTTGGTCATTGTCTTCTCTTCCAGGCATGGTGGGTCATGGGGTTTCAGTGGTTCTCGATATGCTGGGGTTGTTGGCTTAATTTATGGATAAAGGGCTTTATTTTTTTCTGAAGTGTTTGCAATTTGGATGGAGGAGCATTTTGGAACACTACTAAATTGTATTTGGCCACAACTTGGTGGGCATAGATATAAATATGGCATCATAGCTATGCCTCAGGAATGGAGTTTCACATTTCTTATTCCTTTGAGGCAGTTGAATTACATATTTTACTCTTGATTTTGCAAGTTTATTGTATCAAGCGTTATTATGGCATGATGCCTTTGTTTCTTTATTTTGTTTTGGTACAACACGTTTTTGGTTTTCTTTGTAGATGGTGGTATAGGGTGAAGTTAATAATGGTCTCTAAACAGTTCTCTATATTTTTCATTAATCGGTGGCTTATGTATTTTGTGGTACACAAATCTAGGAAGGTTTTAGTTTTCCTAAACTTATAGCATTTTTGGTCCATTACTTTATGGTTATTGTAATTGTCTCTTATGTAGCTTGAGTTCTTCGAGTTGAGAGACGGGCTCATTATTGGACCCCAATATACGTTTCACCACTGGATGCATGCTCTTCCCATTCCTCTAGGCCAATTTAGAGTAGGTTCTCATAGACTTTGGGTAGAGACGGACCACCATATTGATAGACCAAACATAATTTGTAAGGTATGTCATTTACAGGAAGTAGAGACCAAGGTGCACTTCATTTTTGGATGCCCTATCTACTACGAGATCAGAGGAAGGTTCCATTTCTTGTTCAAAGACTCTCATACCCTCACATACTTTTTCAAGTATCCCAATCAGAGATGTTTGGCCCTATATATGCAGGAGGCTCTCAGGTTCTAAGCGCATATTCTTCAGCCTCCCATCAGACCAGACCCCACACAGAGGATCACAACATTTTTCAAGGCACTACCTTCAAACAAGGGCACAAAGAGAACGATTGATATTGTTTCATATCTAGACTCTAGACCAATGAGGATTCGTGGGACCTCACCCCACCACACAAGACCTTAATAGCTAAACCATCTTAGATCCATCCTTGGGAGACAAACTAGGTCATCCAGACATCATCAGTGCACAAGCTCCCTTAGAAAATGAGTTAGTGGATAGTCTACACCTCCCACTAATCCTTCATCAATCTAGAAAACTTTGTGGAATTTTTTTAGTGCTCTTCAGTCAGTCTCGGATGTTAGGAGAAATGGATTTGATCCTCTTCATTAGGGCATTCCATACATTGTATCTTTTATGTTCTTGTATTGTGCCTTTTATATTTATGCATTGTATTTTTTATAGGAGACCGTTTAGTTCTCTTGCATTTTATGGACATCATTATACTCAACAGTCCCTTTGACCTACTTTGTGGTCATTAATTTGACATAAATAATTTATCTTTAATTTATCTACTTTCTACTTGATAAAAAGAACAATATGAACATGAACATGGCAAGGATCTTCACCAAAAAAAAATACAAACAATCAACTAAGAACTTATTATTCAGGGAATGGAACTTATTATTCATGAAATTTACATTTAACATGATGGTTTATTCACAAAATTCAATCATCAAGAATTAAATATATTATTTTATCTTCTTGAAAAAAATAACACTATCATTTTTTTAAGCTATTTAATAAATGTAAAATTTCATGCATTAAATTTTAATGAATAAAATAATCTTATTACTATTAATTTAATATATTGTTATTAGTATTTTAAAATTTATTATAATAAAAATATAAAATGTACTTTTAAATAAAATAAGTAATTATTATTAAAAAGATATACAAAATATAATAGAGAATTCTAATTGAAGTTATTGTGTGTTAACTAGGGTTATTTTAGGTGTTTAGGCAGAATGGGTGTTATTTCCCCTGGCACCTAGATTCAATTCCTTACAAGTGATATGTGACATGATGATAAGAAATATGGTTGTAATGACTTGTTATATTGACCCTCATTCTTTACTCTAGAGTTGAAAGAAAGGATTATATATATATATATATTATATATATATATATATATATATATATAATATATATATATAATATATAGTTATATATGAGCATGGTGGATTGTCCAATGAGAGAAATCAACTTCTTTCTTAGCACGAAACCAAGAGAGAGATGTTTGGCCTCTCTCTTAGAGCGAAGCCAAGAGTGAGGTGTTTTGCTAATCAATCTCTCTCTTAGCACAAATCCAAGAGAGATGTGTTTGACCTCTCTCTTAACGTGAAGCTAAGAGAGAGGTTTTTGGCCTCTCTCTTAGCATGTCGAGAGAGAGGTAGTTGGTACATGGTCAACCCACAATATAGACTCACTTAAGAGTGCAACATAATTACTTTATTTCAAAGTTACAACATGTCAAACTATAAGACTTGAACCTGGGTGGGAACAATCATAATGATTCAACCCAACCACCCAATCTAATTTCAATTGAAATATATATATATATCTTTTTGAAAAATAAAAATCAAATAGTATCAAATATTTAAAAATGTATGAGATAGACAAATAGATCAGTAATTAAAAAATATATAATCCAATGATATGAAATATTATAATTTGTATGAAAGAAAAGTTATTTAACAATTTTCTATTATAATAATAATAATAATAAAATGTTACACAACATATAAGACTGAGAACGAAAAATTGACTGCTACTATTATATTAAATATAACTATTATATAAATGCTACAAATTATATAAATGCTACAAATGAACCAGTTATAACATTTTTTACCAAACTGCTTAAGTTAATATTCTTTGACACACACAATTACTAAATAAAATCCATTTAAATATCAAATATAGTTAGTCTCAAAATTGAAATAAACCCATTATTTTATTAAATAAAAATAAAAACCATAACATAAAGGTAAAAATGATATTAAAAAAAAGACGAAAATGAGTACATCATAGCTAATAAAAAAGAGAAAAAAAAAAAGTGAGGGAGGATTGGGAGTGATAACATACATGAAATCAAATGAAAAAGGGAAGAAATATTACTTAATGTTATCAAATTATTTTGGGGGAATATTATTTAATGTTATTAATCTATTTTGGGAAATTGGATTGTTAATAGATTAGGAAGATAGTTTATTAAATTTGAATGTATCATGTAGATTTTAACCCTATACATAAATTACTTGCAAACAAATTCTTAAAAATAAAAATAAAAAATATGAAATGGCGAGAACATAAAAAATATACACATATTTCTCTTGGAACCTAAAACTGGGAAAACCAAATTCATTTTTCATTATATTCCTTTCAATATTACAATACATTATATACATATTGAAGCATTCATAAACCCCAATTCATTAATCTTGGATTAGAACATAATCGTAGTTCCCTTGACTGGATCTACAAAATACCATAGGAAAAAACCAACAGGCCCAAAACCATGGGTAGGTATGTCCACCATCCTTGGATTCACCCCCCATCTTTGGGTCTCCCCAACCATTATTGGGTCCTCATAAAAAAAAATTCTCAGGGTGTATTGATGGGCAAAATTGACATCATTAACATTAGGGGAAAACCACCATGTTAGGGCCCCAATTAGACCCTTTCCCATTTAGGATAGTGGCTCCAATTGGAATTATGGGACCCATTACCCTTTCACAAAAAACTCTATATAATGGGATGCATGGCGGTGATAATAGGATCTAAAGATATGTTCTAACTAACTAGCTTTAAACAACTATAATCTATTATATTACCTGGGCAAGCTGAAATCAAATGTGTTAGAATATCTGGTAATAAACACGACAATGTAGATTATTATGTAATTACGACATTTAACTCAATTAAAGAAAATTAATTAAATTAAATTAATTTAGATAAAACATCGCATATGATAAATATCTCGTTTGTTCATTGTATGGATTAAATCTCATTTGAACATGTCAAAATCGATCATGAAAGACTAATATAAAGCACATATGCAAGAATAATACAAATTTATAAAAAACAATTCCTTTCGAAGTAAAGAAACGGATGCAATGGATAATAGTACCTGAGAGACTAAGAATATGCTCATTCTAGAACTATCGGTGGTTTAGGTTTATCATTAAGAAAAACTTAAATACAAAAGTGCAATTCAAGCCTTTTCTTCTTAAAATTTAGAACCCCTTCTCCAATGTTGGAGAGAGAGATTTATAATAAAAAATAAAAAGACAATACAACAAACTCTCCTAAAACATCTCATCAAAACTATAACAGTAAAAGACCAAAAAGGAAATTGTTACAATAACGTTGAACTTAAGATGAAGATTGTTCAATGGTGAGTTTCTGAAGCTAGTAAACGTCTAGAAGACTAGTGAGCTCCGGAGGATATTTAGGCTTAATCTTCATATGACTAGTAAATATATCAGCCTTCAAAGGGGACAACATCTATGTGGTAACATTAGATAGGCTCCTAAGTACCAACCATTGACTATGAGGCTTTACCAAAAATTGTCATTGATGTTCAAGATTAACAACAATTCTTCACCAAACCAATTTCCTACTCGGAGCAAGTCATTTTCAGCTTCTAGAGATACTCGTGGACCCCTTCTATCAAAAATAATATGGTAGATGGATAGCATTCCATGACAGATTTTGTAAAAATGTGGTATATATTTGGAATCCCAAAGAATATCATTGTAGATGTTGTTAGAGCCTAGATCAACCTCAGGCTGAAGGGAGGCAATCCTAGGATAACTACAAACCACGCTTAACCTGGTAGCTAGCCCTACTAGGCAGCGATAGGGCTCTCTCCTTGTCAATCTCATTGAAGATAGTTGCAATTATATCTTGAGATGATTGAAATGAATGTTGATTTTAGGCTAGGTATAGTAGATTAGGGTTTTTGGTTTGAATTTTAGGTTTTGGTTGCTGGATCAATTGGAGAAGGTAGATGGGTCCAAGAAATCAACTCAGGGATACAGTCATGTTCTATGGGGCGAGGTAAACAAGGGTTTATGTACAAGAAATTGATTGAGATGGTAGATTTAGACTATTGAGGGGTTGAGGAGGGCATGAGGAGCATGAATCCTCTTCAAACTGCTGAAAACATTGAAAACCAAATGCATTCCCAAGACAAAGCACAACAGTGTATTTTTTCCATTCACCTTGATTCATTTAGTTTTAGAAGAGAAAGATAGATTTGGATACATCAAAAAAAAAAAAAAAAGTTCATTACAAAGATGAAACAATACATAAACTCACTGTCACAAGATTCCTACAAAAATAGTTGTGAAACCTAATTTTATTCCTTGCCAAACTACTGATACAAATGTTCAATGAGTGCCACCACTTCCACCAAAGTCCAACCTTTACAAATGACTAAGAAAGTACATAATATAGGCAACAAACCATTCATGCTAGCTATCAGGGATCAAATCCATGAGAAAAGGGGTGGTTTCAACCATAACTAAACTAGGAATAGAAGAGTAGGCAGTGGAACAGCTTGCCTCTAAAACTTAGGAAACCAATTCATTCATCATCAAAACCACTTGAAACTTGATGTATCTACCCTATGAGGTGTTTTTCATCCATATTTACATCAAATACATCATTTACCATGCATACATTTACAAGGAATGAGGAAAAGTCAATTTCCAATAAAACTAGGAAAAATCTGGAAATTTAAGCAAAACTGGCAAAATTAGTTTAATGTACAGTGCCAAAAATTTAATGTGTAACACCATTTCAAGGCCAATTTTGGAGGCCATCCCGGTGTCCAAATCAGGTGAAAGTTGGCTTTTTGGAAAGCCCTGCTTGTCTAGTTTCTGGAACAATTTGATTTTTTTTATTTAGAGCTCATTTGTCCCTCCAAAAGTTGATTCTCCCAAGACTGCTTCTTGTGTGGCAAAAAAGTGGCAGAGAGGACACTTTTTGGGTGTTTTTTGTCATTTTGGTGACCAAGACCTTATCCAAATCTTCTCAGTATTTCTGGGTTTACTTATTTTTCCATGTTGATTCCAAATGTGTAGGCCATTTTTCAAATAGAGGTCCCCAACAAAAGCGTAATGCCAGTGGCGCTAGCACCTATTGGGTTTTCCTGTGTTGCAAAATTTAATGCGCAGCGCCACTGATTTAATGCGCGGCGCTTCTTTCAAACCCAGTTTTGGAGGCCTTCCTGGTGTCCAAATTGGGTTCAGGATAGCTCGTTGGAAATTTATTGAGTCTACTTTTCAAAAAATCTTGAATTTCCCAATTTGGAGTTCATTCACTCTGTCAAAAGTCAAATCTCCCAAGACTGGTCAAAATGTGCAAAATGAGGCTGCCTAAATGCAGAGTGTTGTTGCAGTTAACTTTTGAAGGTCTTCCTTAACTCCAAATTGAGTTCATGATAGCTCATTGGAAATATCTTTGTGTCTAGTTATCATTTCACTCATCGAGCAAGTCACTTGGCCAACCAAGCTAGGATAAATATTGATTTTCCTAAGGTCATTCCAAAGGTGCAGCAACTCTCCTGAGGCAACTATATTTTTGACATTTCTCTAAAACCATGACAGTTGTGTAAAAAGTGAATGAATTTTTTCTTCCTTGGAATATTATGGACAAAAACCTCTCTCGTGTTTTCCAAATTCATTTTTTATTGCTCAGAAATATCACTTGAGTATAACCTATCCTGATGTGTGGAACAGGGGATTTAGCGAAATGAAGTGAAATGAAGGGGATAAGGGGGTTTTAAATTCTTTAGAAAGTTTTGGGAAGTAGGGAGGGATGTTAGGAAGTAGGGGAAAATGAAATTTCAAGTGTTGAGTGAGGGGAAGGGGTTCAAAAGGGAAAAACACAGGCCTAGCCTACAAAATTGTCAAATTGTAGCAACAAGCTAGGGTTTGTGGGAAAATGATGAATTTGAGGGATATCAGTGATGGGAAGTATTTAATAAGGTACACTAAGGATAGGGGAAGGTGTATGAGCATCAAAATACAAGTTTTGTTGGTGATTTAACCATCCAAGAGAAATTACCTTCAACACCCTAGGAGAGGAAAATGAACCTTACCCAAGTACAACTGAAGCACGAACAAGGTGTAAAATGACCCATTGGAATCTGAAATGATGATGAAAACTCTCTAAATGATGGTACACTCAGTTGAATGGTGATATGGACTGACATTTGGAAAACCTTGAAAGGAGTGAAAACAAATCCTAAACCTAATACCTAGAGACCAAATTTTACTTGAAGGCTCACTAAAATGACAAAATTTGATTTAGACACCCTAAGACCACTTTGTAAGAGCCTGTTTGATCACTGGTGGAAGGCTTCAAAGACTAACACTAATAGATGTGAATAGGGGTTGGGTCTTCTAGAGTCCACTTCCAACCCATTTATGAAAAATCCATGGTAAAACACAAGGCATCCATAATATAAGGGCTCATGTAAAAGCAGGGAATTCTGTTCTCAGAGACTTTGTGCTTACTTCTAAAAGACAATAAATGGGTAGCTAGGTTATCTATAGTATGTTAGCCGAGTCAAAAATATAACCCTTTGAAGCCCCATCTATAAGCGATACCCATTGATCAATAAATTTGTGTATTAGGCTGAGCATAAATTTTGCACATCATAGCAAATATCTGGCAATAGGGAATAGCAAGGGAATCTATAATATACTTACTTGTGTTTGTTTGGATCCCTCCTCCATCCTCTAATTGGATCTGATGCATGTTCATGTTCTTTCATAAATGCTTCAACAAATTTCTTGTCATATTTATACTGTGCCTCGAGCATATGTACATCCTCCTCAAGTCTTTGTCGACAAAATATTTGATCATTGTTTGCTTACTTGTAACAATCTTCCTATTAGCCATGCTTAAATTGTCTACAACCCACTGAACCATGTCTGTATAAGGAAGAATTTTAGGCCTAGCTGCAACCCTATGCAAGAAGGAATTAGCCACATCATTGTAGGTAGTGTTTAATACTGGATTAGATTCGTCGGCATTCATTGTCCTTTGCGTGACTCTGGGTCCTTCACCTTCAAAAATTTTATACATGGATTCCCATGAGGACTTTCCAAAAACTTTATAACAAGGTGTATCATAGAACAACCCTTGTGTAGCCTTCTTGTATTCGGTGATTTCAATTAGAGGAGTGGCAAATTGTTATTGCATTGCAGTTTTCTTCTTTCCCTTTTATGCTTTCAATATTTCTTCAATGTTACAGAAGTCGGGGCTAGCCTGTAGCAGAAAACATAGGTATGAGCAAAAATATTTTTCTCACAGAGGACTTAGCGCAAATAATGAGACTTTACAACAACAATCTTTTCTTTAAAGCAAATATTGATGAAATCGAATTGAAATGAATGAAAGTGTTTATGATTTCAAAAATAATAACTTCTTTACTCTCAAACATTAATTGCGGAAACATGAAATCAAGTGGGCTTTTCCAATTAGCATATTGGAGGTTTAATATCGGAGAAATAAATCAGAGAGATGCCAATAATTCGAACTTCTGATATATGAAGATTCCGATAAAATAACGGTCATGATAGATGTCAGAGAAAATGCTCCAATGAAAAGAGGAAAGAAGTGATATCCGGGAAGTCATGTCGAAGGTGGCATATCGAAGGAATCATATTGGGGGTTTTAGGAACATAATTATGATATAAAAGTTCTGATAAAATAAATTTAATGGAAATAACGAAAGTATCCTCGATGAGAGATATTGGAAGTAAAGGGTATCGAAGGTGAGAGATATCAGCTATTTGAGATATCAGAGGTGTCACATGATAAAAGTTACGATAATGAAAACTCTAATATAATAAATGACATTCGTGGGTCTAGGAGATTATTACATTCATTTCTATAAAGACACACAACATTTGCAATAAATCTTGGTAAAAATCCCCTTTAATGTGGTTATATTAATAGAGCGGTCATCGAGGAAGCCATATCAGAGACGAGTTTTATCATAACTTTCTCAAAAAGAAAGTTACGACATAATAAAGTTTTGATGGAAGACTTCTGATGGAGCTTTGACTTTATGAGTGATGGCTTATCGAGGTTTATGTTTATCGTAATTTTAAAGGGTGCAACTCTGATATATGGGTTCTGATAATGGAAAGTATTCAAGCCTATCAAATTTTATAACAAATCCTAAAAAATGTCCTTATTTTATTGAAATTGGAAGAATTTTATTAAAAGCAAAGAAGCGTCCCCATTATTTATTAATAACTAAGTAAAAATAAATGGGGGGTTGTTGAATACTACAACAAGTCATTAGCATAAAGTTGTAGTAAAGAGGGGAAGAAAGAAAAGGAAACTTGATCAATCTCAGGTGCTAGTACCTGGAAAGGCCACTTCCTTTGAGGTTTTATGGAAAGGTTCTTTCGCTGGGCCAGTAGGCGAACTAGAAAACCTAACTGAATTTACAAGATCTTATGCCTCAGCCACACTGAACAAAGTAGTGGAGGTTCGAGAGCTTTTGAAAGAAAAAGAGGAGAAAATTGTCATGATGGAGCAAACATTCAATGCAAAGAAAAGACAAATTAGTGAACAATGGCAAAAAGAATTATGTGAATTGTAGAAAAAGTTTGATGCATTAAAGTTACAACATTATGAAGAAATAAAGATAAAAGACAATAAAATTATGCAAATACAGAAAAAATTAGAATAGTTGCAAGTTAGTCCTCCTCAGTGGACAAAATTTAAGCAAGAAGTCAAGGAATTGAATTCTCTACTCAGGCATCAACAGAATATCATTTGTAATAAACTTATGTTAATTCAAGAACAATGTAAAATGGGAAATGCACTTATTGATCAACTAGCTGAAATGATGAGGTACTTTGACAAGGTAAATGAGCAACTAATCTATTTCTTGACTTGGCAAGAAATAATAGAGAGAAGAAAGGAAAATTTGCCTAAAATTGACAAAACTTAGTCAATCTTTTTTTGAGAATGGGAAATAAGAATGAGGCAAGATGAAGCCACGGTTAATGAAGTCTGAGATTTGTCCAATTCTATTATTGAATTAGTCAATGATTCTTTGCTTCAAGCAAATTTTGTCTCCACTTTCTCTCAAGAATGTCTTCCATATGTCAAATAAATGTTAAAAAATTTGTTAGAACATGGTACAAAAATGGCTAAAAGGATCGAGCAGTTATATGTTGGAGTCTATGGGGGTCTGGCCCACCCTCATGTGTTACCTCTATTCATTTTTGACAAACTTCTTGCCAGAGAGATAGCCTATCAGACCTTGGGAAACAATATTTCCAAAGTTTTGAAGGAATCTAATAAAAATATGTGGCATGTTTTTCCCATCTAGTGTGGTCTATATGCATTAGATAACTACAAGTATAATGTTAGGTAAACTTGACTCGGGATAGAGTCAAAAGTTTCACAGGTTAAACAGTGATGGTTTTGGGGCACATGGTATTGTGCACCCATGGTATTCTTCTTGTGGTATTATATGTAATGGAGCCTATAAAAGGCTGGAAGGACTTCATTGTAAGGCAAGGGCCTGGAGGTGAGCGGTGAAGGCTCACTTGGCCGGATTGGAGAGGGTTTTGGCCAGGATAATGAAATTTTATTATGATCGGGTTTTTCCCCAGATTTGGGGTTTTCCCAGATAAACATGTGTGTTCATGTGTTTATGGTTATTGTTGTTGGTTATATTTATATTTGTTTCTCTCAGTATTCTCCGTAATTAATTTGTGTTCTTGGGTAATTCTTGTGTAAATTTCTTAACAATTGGTATCAGAGCCAAACATTGTGTATTGGCTTCAAAAAAATGTTTTTGTTGCCAAGGGTTATTTAGCCTGGTAAACATAAAAAGGATTGATGCATAGTTTGTTCGCAAATCTAATATAAATGCAAACAAAACAAGGTTCTACAAAGGCAGATAGTGGAAGGTCGTGTGCATTGTTCCGAAGGAGCCGAAGGTCAATATAGATCCGTGGTTGCACTGGCAACGTTGATCAGAGGAGGCACGGTATTGATCTCAGGAGGCAACAAGAGCATGAGATACGGCCTGACGCCAGCGTCCAAGTGGTTGGTCCAAGAATCCAAGCTATCAATGACGTCGATGTTGTTGATGCAGAATGACGAGAGAAGTGTAGCGCCGTGGCACCGTTTCAACGAATGTGTGCTGGACAATGGACAAAAATATGCAGCGAGCAGCAAGCATGCAACGTGGGTGACCAGCTCGCATTGAGGGAACTCATGTTGGAGAAAGCCGAGCGACCTGCTTAAAGTGCCTGAGTGTAAGTGGTGCTGCAGGATGCCCTAACTCGTGGGTTTCATGAGGCGGATGAAGGATTTTTACATGCAGACCGATTTCCAGTTTGAGAGCTTCGGTATTCGCTTCGTGGGATGAATCGTGCTCTTGGACACTTACAAAATCTGGAAGTGCGAAATGAACATGAGGGTCGATACGATGCTCGCAAGGTTCAATGGGTTCAAGATACAGGATGGGCAAATATCTTTCTAACCTGGTGTTGGATCCTTCGGCAGCAATAGAGAGAGCTTAGAGCAGATCTGTGTCACGATGAGGTCGTAAGCGAGAAAGGTCAAGTGGCATGGAAGAGAATGCGGATGCCATGGATATAGATCAACCAAACAAGAAGCATCACATGTTATCATGCTCCAGATCCAGATCAAGGCCTCCTGGTGAAGTCACCCCATGCGAGGGTTTCAAGGATTCATCTCAGAAATTAAAGGCAATTAAACTTGGCAAGAAGGCAGCAAAGAAACAAAACAAGGATCCTTGTGATAAGGGGGATGTCGAGTTAACAATACCCCGGGTAAAAACTTTGAGGGGGTAAGAGCTAGAGTGAGCGGGATTGTCTCACTTAGCAGGTTTGGCTGGAGTTAGTCAAGGAACCCAAGTCAAGTTTAAGGGGGGAATTTTTAGGTAAACTTGACTCGGGATAGAGTCAAAAGTTTCACAGATTAAACAGTGATGGTTTTGGGGCACATGGTATTGTGCACCCATGGTATTCTGCCTGTGGTATTATATGTAATGGAGCCTATAAAAGGCTGGAAGGACTTCATTATAATGAAAGTGCCTGGAGGTGAGCAGTGAAGGCTCACTTGGCTGGATTGGCCAGGGTCTTGGCCAAGGATAAAGAAATTTCATTATGATCGGATTTTTCCCCGGATTTGGGGTTTTCCTAGATAAACATGTGTGTTTATGTGTTTATGGTTGTTGCTAGTTATTTTTATATTTATTTTTCTCAGTAATTCTCCATAATTAATTTGTGTACTTGGGTAAATTTCTTAACAATTAAAGCTACTCAAGAGCTCAGTTTCCCCACTATTCCTAACACACAATATGACCTCCTCAAACTGTCAAAACGATTACAGCTGCATCAAGCATCGGGAAATTTTCCCATGAGCCAAATAAGATTGATGATTTGTTTGAGAGGGCTTCTACTTATTCAATGGTTGTAAAACAAGAAAAACAACAATTACCTCCAGGGGAAATGATTCATTTCACTCAGTACAGGGCCTCAAGGCTAGTAAATATGCATATGGATTCATTATGGATCCCTGAGGAGAGGACAGTTCTTGATGTTGTTCTAATAATTGGTTCTACACAGTTTGTTATTGCTTCTCATTCAAGAGAAATAGTCGCATCCTCTTCTTCTAAAGTAGAAGGTTTTGTACTTGATCCTATGTTAGAAGAAATATGGGAACAATATAATCAGGTTCTTAACGCTAAGGCTGATGAACCTCAAGTTGCTAAAACTCCTCCACAAGATAAGATTCGAGACACTTCCAAAATCCTTGAATAGACTCCGATAACAACAAAGGTTATTGAGAAGCCTTTGGAGGATAAAGATGTTGAAATTATACTGGATTTCCCTTCTTCTGAGGTTTTGTTAAGAATTGAAGAAATTCCTCCAATGGACATTTTTTATAGCCCTCAGCGCAAGATTGCGTTCAAGAGGGAGAGAGAAAATAAAACTTGACCAGTCCCAGGCTCTGGTTCCTAGAAATGCATCTTTTGAGGTGTTGTGGAAAGGCTCTTTGGAAACTCCTATCAGGGAACTAGGTAGACTTACCCAATTTATAGGTGCTTATGCTTCAGCTACTATGGACAAAGCTACATAGGTGCAATAGTTGCGAAAAGAGACAGAAGAAAGTAGTGTGCTAATAGAACATAACATTGAAACTGAGAAACAAAAGATCATGGAACAATGGCAAGGACATGTCACAGATCTGTGGAACAATTTTAACTCCCTCACAGTTTAGTATGATGTTGATTTAGAAGCATGATACTCTCAAATTCGAGAGCTACAAAGAAGGATTGAACATTTGAGTGTCAATCTAGAATTAACTGAGTTTAAGAAAGAGGCAAAAGAGTTGAACTCTCTTCTTGCTCAATAGAATATTGTATTTTTCCAGAAATTGGCAAATATTCATGATCAATGCAAAACATCTAGTTCCCTAGTAGACCATCTTTCAGATGTCAAGACTTACTTTGAGGACATAGAGGAGAAAGTTGTTGGTTTATTCACATGGAAAGAAAGAGTAGATGGAAGATTGGCCAATCTTCCCAAAATTGAAGAATCACACAAAGAGATTGTTTTTAGAGAATGGAAAGTTCGCCTCAAGCAAGCAGAAGCAATAGTATTTCACGCAAGGGATATTTCAAATACTCTTATTGAAGCAGTTCATGATAACTTGTTTCAATCCAATCCAATATCAAGTTGTCCCGAAGGAGGATTACCTGATATCAAACTGCTTACTAAAATGTGGCAAGAATCCTCCAAGACTCAAGCTAAGATTATCAATCAACTGACCAAAACCAACTTGGAGAATCATTGGCAATTTTTTGTCAAACCACACAGTCAGTGGTTGTTCCTCCGATGTTTATCAAATACCACCACACAAATGATGCTAGCATTGAGGGATGCTATCTTCATTAACCAAATGCAACTACAACCAAAGTCTCCACCTGAGTTAAAGAATATGGTAGATATGTATGAGCTACAACAACGAATCAGAGGACGGTGTTCCTCCAAAGCTTAGATAATTTGTTGCAACAAATTCTAAATTTATCCCCTTTTTCTTCATTTTGGTTACGTTTGTTGAAACCACCTGAAGTTGCTATTGTATTTTCTATATTTGTATTTCATTATGAAACTATAAATCCCTTCTATGAGATATGAGAAGGTGTTCTAAATTTTTGAAAAGAAGGATTAAGTTGCACTATTGTAACTCAAGTTTTTCTTAATATATAGTTGAATCATCGTCATTTTTCTCATGAGCAGAGCAATGATATATCGGGAAATATTATCCTTTTGTTATTCTTTTGTTTAGAATTGAATGGAAATTTGACTTTGTTCATAATATATTGGCTTAAGAAATCGTGCATTATCAATAATGATATGTTGGATTCGAATCATAAATATATGTATGAATAGTGAGATCTCAATATATGTGATGAATTCATAAGCTAATTTAATTAAATTATTTATCTTTCTCTACGTTAACCTCATACTTACACGATAATCGACATTGTCATGTCAGTTATGAAATTTGTATAATTACATATACCAGCAACATTCTAGGTATAGATAATAAGTTTATTAATATTTATTTCCAATTTTAGTTATATTAGAGATTTATACTTTTATTCAATCCATTTTATATAATTTAATATAAAGGGAAACTGGTCCCATAATTCCAGTCGGAGTCATCATCCCAAACAGAAAAGGATCTGTTCTAAGGTCCCGACTAGGTGGTTTCCCTCAATGTTGATGTTGACATTTTCAGGTCATCAATATTTTTGGCATTAGAAGGATGGCCATCTGACTATGAATAGAAAAAAAGTCTCATCCCAAAATTAAAAGTCATTATAGGAGTCAATCTCCCTCAAAGTCTCCACCAACTTGAAGATCCCATTCTAAATCTCCTAATCCTAGATTTGAAGTTGTTGAAACAGTCACTAAATCTCCTAGCTCACTCCCAAAGTCAATCGATCAAGATTCTATAGAATCACCTGCAGAGTCCTCTGAAGTGCAAACTTTAATTCAGATATTGGAAGGAATTTCAATTTCTATAGAAAAACCTGCTCAGGCTAATTTATCTGAAGGAAGTGTTACTTCATCTCTACAATCTTCTGGAGTTTTAAATAGATCTCAATGATCTGAAAATCGACGAGGTGTATTTTTTGTCTTCTCAAAAATCAAACAAACAAATAAACAATGACCGTTATGATGCTTTGCAAGGTAAATGGGTCTTGTCACAAAACAAGTTTTTCCAATGTCTCTTCAAGTCATGAGTTAGTCTTCACATGTAAACTTATCATAAGAAACATAATAACTCATAACTCATACATGCATAATGAAGAGAATAACAAAATATTTGTTTACAAAGTTTACCACTCCTTTGCTACATCTCCAGCCCTGCCAACATAGCTAGACCACTCCATATATTTAGTATAAAATGGGAGTACATAAAAGTTTGCTAATGAAAACATGTAGTTATTACCCCTACAAGGTAATTTTCTCTTGCAAATGATCCTCACATAAAGCAACAATACAAGGCATCTCCTACAAAGATCCTATACTCCAATTGAAATGAGCTAAAATGAGCATATGAGCACTTCAATTCCACATTGAAGAGCATAAAAATAAACTTCCCTCAACATGAAATAATGAGAAAAGTAAACTTGAGTTAAACCCTGCAAGTAACAACTATTGTAGTAGACTTCTTAAGGTGAAAAATCCCTACAAGGCTTTCTCCATGCTCAAACACCTTCTAGAAATGCTTCAAAAACCTGATTGATCCATACACCCTTGGTGTTCAACCTGCGAAAAGGCTCCTTAGATGTGATCAAATCAGAAATTAAAGATCACTATTGGATCAAGAATATCCAAAAACCTCTAGGTAGACTCTTCTTGAGCTTAGTTTGGTCAAAAGCTAAAAAAGATATTGCTCTCCAAGCTCTCCCATGAGTTTTATTGTTAACTGTCTTAAAAATTGGACCAACAGTCTAACTATCCTACAAATCCACCCTATTTTCACTAACAGCGTGACAAATTTTCCCTCTGCCAATGCATTTTGTAGGAAAATTAAATTCATCAATAACCCCTTAAGACCGAAAAAGACAGTCATATAGGCCACATAAGGTCGTGGGTTGTGCCTTAATGCCCGCCCCCGCCGGCCTAGCCCTTAAACATCGGATGTGTGGTCACATGGGGTTCCACGGGATGAAAGGTTGGGATAACTGCCCTCCCTTCCTATCGAGCCGCTTAAATCTCTGCACTCTGGTCACATTGGGGTCCAAAGGATCTGGGGTTGACCCCCTTTCCGTAGGGATCTCCACAAGTGCCAAGCCACGATCCTCTGCTGTGAGATATGGCCACGGGCCAAGGGCCAAAGTAAGCCCCCTTGTTATATCACTTCTGCCTTTGGCCTGCGATCTCGTGTTGCAGGATATGACCATGGGTCGGGCTAAAGTTCCTGAGCCTCTTATCTTTTTGTTGAGGTTCATGTGGTTATGAATATGACCAGGGTTGAGGCTGGTGGCCCAACCCCTTCATCCAAAAGGGTCCCAATGAAAACTTAAATACAATTTTTTCCTATTATATAACAAGAACCACTGGCGGGTCTGTTGATTAAGTGATGCATTGTTAGATTGGAGGTCAGGGGTTTGAATCCCTCCCAGACCTTGTCTTGCCATGCCAAAATTTTAACATGTCATCGGGGTGCCACGTGGCAGCCCATGACTGAGATACATGGCACCATTCTATTGGTCCACAAAGAAACACCACAACCAATCAAAATTGACCAACTACCAATGAACCGGAGGATGCCAAGTGTCAGCACCTAATTGCCTTGTGCCTGCACAATCACCTTGCTGACTCAACCGTACAGTCACCCAGTCAACTACCCAGTTAATAGACCTGCTAAAATTTTAGTTATTGGGCCAAATGGTCATCATGCAATAACTTGAGCATACAGTGTTAGATTGAGGTGAAACGAATGTCATTGGATTTAGAACAACAAGCACTTCAACTTGACACTAGTTTCAAGACTTTCTGGGAACTTTCATTTTTGAGCTAAAATTTGATCTCCTGATCACTTAGAGTGAGAAAGTTGGAATCAATCACTTTGAGTTTCCATTACCCACTCATTGGAAAAAGAAAAATAGTCTAGATACACAATCTTCAGCTAGTGGGATTACATCATTTTCCACAACTCATACTCCTTTTGTCGATCCTGCTTCTTCTCATTCTCCTTTACCTTCCTCTTATCATCCTTTGATTCCTTCCATTGGAATTCCTCTTTCACAATCAACTAGTGCCATTGTAATCAGTAGCACTACAGAGGAAACCTCTTCAACTATCCAATCTCCTACAACCTCTACATAAACTGCAACTTCTTTTGTTCCTAGTACTCCGATAATGGAAAATAACCGTGGAATAACCTAGGGAAGTTGCAATGACACCACCGCTATATCCTCTCCCTAAACACCCAGAAAGATGGCTACCCAAGTATAATCAAGATGATGGTTTACCTGTAGAGGAACACCTTAATAATTTATGTTGGCAGTCAATCTCAATGGGGTTTCAGAAGAAGATGTAGTTTGCTGACTTTTCGCTTACACATTTTAAGGATCAGCAGGGTCTTGGTATTTCTCCTTACCAGTTGGATCAATTACAAGTTGGGATATTTTTTAAGAACATTTTTTGTTGAAATTTGGGGATGATTGAACAACAAATACTTTAATAAATTATCTATCAAATCTCAAATCTAACCCAAATGAGCAAATTAAGAATTTTAACTCAAGATTTAACAAATTGTTAAATAAAGTCCCACATACTTCCAGACCTGGCATTGATGTACAAATTGAATGGTATATTAGCATTCTTCCTTCAAATATTGCCATGTTCATATATAGAGCTCAAAAGCCAATACTCTTAGACAACATGAAAGAAGCTTTATCTATTGAAAAATGGGTTCAAGCTCTTGAGAAGAAATTTGCCATTGAAGAAAGAAAGAAAACCAAAAAAAGTAAATTTCAAAGATGAATCCAAGAAAAAGGCTTCCAAATATCCTTTTGATTTGGAAGGATTACAAAAAGTGTTGAAAATGATGTCAAATGAAATGGTTAAAATTAAGAAACAAGTTGATGAATCTTCAAGAAAATATTTTCAACCTTTTAAAAGGAATCAACCATCACAATCACAACCTCCTACTAAGATATCAAATGCAGAATCTGATGAAGATGATTAGGAAGAAGAAACATCTCTATCTGTTAATGAATCACAAGAAGAAGAAATAGTTAAATCTCATGGCCTTGACATGGCAAATGTTTTTTGTGCCAACAAGGGGAACTAACCCGATTGCAGACCCCAAGTAGATCTGCTTTCATTTGGAATGGCTAGTTCCAACGGGTTTTAGAGGATCCCATAAACTGTTATATGTGTTGAAAGATTACTTCTTGGAGGAAGACTTCAATTAAATCAACAAACGAAATATCTAACCTATATGTATCGAATCCTATCTACACTAATTCTAACTACTTATGCTAGTCCTAACTATTCTAATCTATCCTACAAGAACATAATAAAAGGAAGTTAAACATCATATATAGATTCCAAGACCTAATAAATCAATTACTGGTTCACAGATGAAAAAGGTTGTACTAAATCTTAATTGCAATCTAATTACTTATACAGGAATACACATTCCTTTCCATACAAATAAAACTTGCAACTGATGTTTAACAAGGTCTCGAATCAACAATCGATCAAGAATTAACCATGGTAACAAATCATATTTGAATATCCAAGACTAGTCACGAGTTGTCTATTATCAATATGCACAAAACAAATCACATTTATATTTATGCCAGCAACAACATCTTGATTCTAAACACATGAAAGGAGAAGCAAATGAATCTGAAAAAAAGGCTCTTTCTCGACCAAATATTCTTCTTTATTCACAATAAATCAAAAGCTATTATGCCCAAGAAAAAGTCCTCCCCTCATCTTCTGAGGTAATACTTATGCAGAAGCCACTGGCCCTCGATCTTCCTCTGAATTTTCACCTCCCTCCTTTGTTCAATATACAAATTAAAATATACAGGCATCGAATCGATTGGTGAAATGACTGATACGTGAAGGCCACATTTGCTGGAGCATTTCATTTCCTCGGGAAATGAATGGATGTTGATTGAAAGGAGGAAGTATGCGTGTCATTTCTTCACGATGAGGCCCAAGACCGCATAACCTTCGAAACACACAGGGATCACATGGAAACATGACCGCCAATGCCTAAAGCCAGATCTTTAAATAGAACACACCCGCATATATAAACTCTTCAGATGTGCTCATGCATCTTTGTTTGGAGCCATACTTGATGCTTATGCATCCGTTCTTCGACTTTGCTTGCCTTCTCTCTGTCCTCGCCTACAAAGATAACCAACATCAATTATACTTATGAAAATATGATAGAAATGCTTAAAAACACAAATCTTTCCTTAATTAATCATTTATAACATCAAAAGGAACAAGTGTGAAAGAATCGGCCCCTTGTTTTTTAATTCACGCATTGATTAAGTCCCACAAGCATAAACTCAATTTATATTGAAAATCATCGCGTAACACAGAACCGGATCCGAAATCCAGACTTGAAATATTATAGATGAGAACCCATACCCTATCAGGTCTACGAAACACTATCGCATCGCATCGTTTTAGCAGGGAGGAGTCGGGCTTATTGAATTTCCGAACTCCGATATTGCGATGCCGGAAGCGGACCCGAAATCACATTATGTTGCACTTAATAGTCCTGACAGCTCTGATATATCGCAGTGCACTTTATGTATAAGCCCCAGGCTCCATTGATTGCAACTTGCGATTGGGGGGCGGATCTGATATATATATGCGTTGTGGTTAATAACACCAACACGTCTACCATATCTCATCATGCTTATGCACAAGCCCTGAACTCTTTCGATTGCGATTTGAAATTGTGAGAATCGGACCCGATAAATGTATGTGTTATGTTTAATAATTGCGGAAGGTCTACCATATCGTGGAACGCCTTATGTATGGGCCTTGGTTTTCGCCGATTGCGATTTGCGATTGGGGAATGAACCCGACATCATATATGTTGTTATGAATTGCATTTGAAGTCAGGAATGTTATCATTTAACAAATGCGAAAGAGGAAGGCACAATATAACTGCGGAAATGGAGAAATTGCAATAGCGACAGAGGCAGGAATTGAGACATGTATAAAGACCGAAAGAGTGTCAAAAGGTAAGTTACATACATTTGCAAAGTATTTTTGTTACAAAAGTATTGTAATAGAAATAGCGGCACAATAGAAGGCTTTGTGGGTTGAGTCTACATACAACCATGGTAAAAAGTGGGGATTGGTTATATGTGCAGGCATAGAATACCATGAATGTTTATGAGGATTGAGAAAAGTCCCGATGACAGAACAAGAATAGAGGGCTAGACCGGGTTATAAATGAATCATGCCACAAAGATTTATTCAGGGGGGTTTACCATTAAGAATTGAAGATTTGACTCAACACAGAGTTAAAATCCTTGAGATAAAAACAAATCATTTAGAGAAATGAAAGATCAAACTCTTAGGGGACCCATTCAAATTTTCTACCAAAGCATGTTTTAATAGGGTGGTGGTTGTGGCCACAACAAATGGTGAACCGCTAGGCGAACGGTTTATCTCTGTTTCCAAACAAACCTTGGATCAATAGAACATCAGGGTGTTAAGATAAACTTGAAATGCAAAATGTATAGATGGACAAGCATGGGTTCCACTTCAACATTGATTGTTTCAGGTGGGATAAAGACAAATAGCTTCAACTTACTGATAGGGTTTTGGCAAGAATTCTCCAATGGTAGTATTATGGGATTTATTGACCCTCCTTTACTTGTTTCCTACTTTCAAAATCCTTTCGGTGCCATCATTGGTCTGTCAATACCTGTTTAGGTGTGTACCTCAGCTCTTTATCGCTCATCAAACTTGATGTAGATATGTTTATCTGCACTTTATATAAGAATTTAAGTGTTATATTTTCATATGATTAAATGGGGTGCAGTCATGGATCATGCCATATTTTTAAACCACTTAATCAAGGTCGGGCTTGCTATGTCAACTGGTACTCTGAGCCCAGCGACAATCCCTACTCCAATCGGCTTCCCAAACAACCTGTCCTCCCAGATTGGCACAAGGACTCGATATTTCATTTTATTTTAAATAATTACTTCCAGTTTCAGGCACAAGGACTGGAGCACAATTGGATTTGCCACAGGGTATATGACAGTGAGCTTAGCCCATGAAAGGAGGTCTACTTGTAGATGACAAGTATTGGAAAACTTAGCGTGGTGGATGGGACCAATGGAGAATAACTGTAAACCTTACAAGAAAGTATAGGTTAGGTCTGAGTGGGATTTTTTTTTTCAAATGCAATGTTCCAACATGCTAGTCCAGCAGTGGTTACACATTTTTCATTTTGTAAAGATGCCCCTACATGCTCCAGTAACCAGGTTATCAACAGATCCTACCTAGTTCCCAACAGATGCCAATGAGTGGCTCTGATTTGAATTCCACCACTGATTTACAGTTCTCATAGGCTCATTGAAAGTTTGCTTGATTTGCAAGGTAACGATGTATTTAGGATTGGCAGACTCATCAACAGGTTAGCGAGGGAGGAAAAAAGTTGAAGGTGGCGAATGAGGGCAGTCTGAAGAGAGTTATAAAGGTGAAGACGAGACTAAAGGACTGAAATTAATTGGCTCAAAATAATTGAAATTCAAAAGGAAAATAAACTTTGTGTGAAACAGGAAAGGACAGGATGAAACTGTAACTAAACTAATAACAAAACAAAATGAATCCTAACCTACTCAGGCAATAACCACCATGTGGTGGCTACTGGAAGTATCTCTTAAGATGTTGGCCATTAACAAGGAGTTTCTTAGTGTCTCCCTGTAAATTTTTCAATCTGTAAGCTCTCTGACCAATTTTTTCCTCAACTTGGAATGGGCTCATCCATAAGTGTTGGATTTTCGCATGCTTACCCTTTGGGGTGACCCTATCAGCCCAGAGGGCATTTTTTAGAGCGTTGTGCCAATTCCTCTGGTTGTCAGTGACAAATGCATGGATGAGGTTTTTATTTGGGGACTCTACAACTTCATTTCCCTAGGGGTAATAGCTTGATGCATATCTTATGCGAATTGATTTATCGATAGCGAATTTGGTCAACTTTAGTGATGAAAAATATGACGCGTTATCAAACATGAGAGCTTCAGGGATGCCAAACCTATTGACAATAAATTTCTCAATGAAAGATATTACCTCATCTTTAATCTCATTCATAAGCATGTCATGCTCCTTTTCATCAATGAGTGCATTTTTGAATGTCTTCTCGCAATGTAGGAGCTCAAGGATCTACTCATCACCTTCGAATGCCTACCAATTTGAGATGTTATCGGGTACGGATGGTCTGAAAATCAATTCAACATAATATTTATTCTTGTTTAATCTAAGATCAAGCAAACGTTTTGCAACCGTACCAGTCATCAGATTGACATCTTGGTTTTGCCATCGAGGTATGTGTATGATATTAAAAGAATCAAAATTGTCAATTAAGCTCCATACCTCATGTTGGTATCTTACCAAGTGTGGAGAATTGCAATGTATCCTTTTCCTTACCTAGTCCACAATTATTTGTGAATCACCAAAAGCTTTAAGATTTCTCACCTTCATATCAATGGCTTTTTTCAAGCCCTGTAGCAAGCCTCTGTATTCTATCGTGTTGTTGGTGCACACGAACTCCAACCGGCTAGCCATCGAATGTTGGTCCCCTTGCGAGTTGATGAGAATGATCCCAGCACCTGCACCTTCTAGGCAGTTAAAGCTATCAAAATAGAGTGTCCAAAACATAGAATATGATGTTATATCAAATGAACTGCCTTCTCTGAAATTGGCCCTATCATCTACCATATTATAGGGTAGCTCATTAGTCAGACTATGGGGGAGAGTTTCCAACCATGTGTTTATTGTAGTTTCTTTGACTATCTCTGCATGGAGTTCTCCAAAACAGGTTTCAATGACACAAACATCGAAACTATAATTCCCAAGGATAGAGTTGGTAAACATTACAGGTTCATTGGGGTTGTTTAGTTCTGTCACTACATACTTCATGTATATTTCTCGATCAACTCTCAACATGTCATCTTTTCCCTTCTGAGGCAACAAGAGATGGGACCAATCAGTTGATAAATACCCATTCAGATTTGCTGACCAGTCCCTACTAAGTAGCATTCCATATGCCTCGAGTATGTCGACTACCACTATGTTAATGTTATGTGTATTGTGGTTTGGAAACCATCTGAATCAACACATCTTTCAGTTCTCCAATTACTTTCACATTTGTTCTATCCGGTTGCATAATTCAAGTTCTAGTTTTCTCGAGTACTGGATGAGGCATCGAAATCTACCAAGCAATTGTATATGTTCATGTTAAAGATTTCAAATGTGATAAGGAAAGGTGGAGTCATGGATTTTGATTTCCTTCCTATCATGGCTGCACTGACATCTTGGGGCGTTTGATTAATTTTTGATAGGGTGGCTTCCATGGCTGGTGGCTTTTGGGATGTACTGGAGGTACTAACAGGTCTGGACACTGAAGTTTTGGTTTGACTACTTGGATTGGTGGGAGATTTGCAATTCCTTTCATTCATAGCTTTCAAGATAAGATCTCTTTACTACGTTTATTTTAGCAAATCGAAGTATGTGATATTAGCTCGAGATTTATTAAGATCATCCACAATATTGTAATCAATTTTATAAATAGGGTAGGGCAGAGTAAACATACTCATTTTTCCATTCTTAGTTGGGAGTTTACCATGTTGAGTCACCTTCGTTGCAGTTGGAGATGTATTATATTTTTGTGGATAACTCACAACTGGTGTACTCTTGGAATCACCACTAGGTCTACCCTTCTCAACAGGAAAGATGCCTTCAAAGAGTGAACATATTTCTTTGTTTGGTCTATAGGCTTCATCACACCTACAAGTGGCCCCTTACTTTGTGTGTGGATTTCATCAGTGTGGATTTCTACCGTACTATCTCCTTCATCGTTATCGTTCTCATTTGTATAGAAATCCCACAATACATTGATTTGAGATTCTTCGTCCAAGGGGTCTTCTACTTGGTATTCTTCCTCATTTTCTTGTTTTGGCTCCAGCTCCACTATAGGTTCTTCTTTGTTAAGGAGTGATCCGATAAGAGCTAGCTCTTCCATATTTAAATTCCCTTCATTAGGTGGAGCAGGTAGTGTAAGCTGACCATGACCACCTTCTGTCTTCTTATGATAAAAAGGTTTGAAATATTTTCTGTTGTTATAATATCCTCCATTCATGCTTGTACTCTCTCCAAAATTCCTTTTCATATCAATGACTGTGTTGGTCAACTTCTTAATGATCTGATGCAAACCTTCCACATCTGTGGTATCCTGTTCTTTGATTTCATCCCCTTTGTTATCACTCCCATTATTCTTCTTGGATGCTTGAGAGGCTTTCTTTTCTCCGGTTGTATGATGGCATGCTGTGAGACTGATCATTTCATTCTCGACTTTTACTGCTTCATCAATAGCACCCTGTAAGGTTTTTGTGTTACTCCTTTTTACCCACATCGCAGTAGGGACAGGGAGAGTAGTGATGTAGAATTCCATGAGCACCTCCTTAGTAGGTCTACCATTATCCGATATTCTATTGAACAAAGTGTTGAACCAAATGTTAAAATCCTTGACCTTTTCTTTGGTTTCCATTTTCAAATGGGATAGTTCTAAAACTAAGGTCGCAGGTGTTTTGTCATCACCATACTTGTCTAAAAAGGCCTATTGAAAGGTAGCCCATGAGGTGATCGATCCTGTTCTCAAGCTAAAGTACCATGTGGAGGCCATACCAATCAAAATAAAAGGGAATAGGTGACATACTATATCTTCATCAGCTACCCCAAACATGCGCACAGCCAGGAAGAAAGAGTGAATATGGTTATCAGCGGTGTCTCCCCGCTCAGTGTCTAATTTAGGCAATACTCTTTCTACATTCTTGGGTAAGGGATTCTGTTGCCTAGGTACAACTACGACATCCTAAGCAAGCTAGGAGGGAGTGCTCCCAGAGGAAGTGGGAGTTGGTTCCCATTGGGTTGAAGCTGATTCCCACCTGAAAGAGGAACATTAGCCATATTATGGATAGGGAGGTTCTAGTTGAAGGTTTCTTCGAGGCATTCTTTATTAGGATTTCCCAAGTTGGGCCAGGGATTACCTTCAAAGAGTGGATCCTCAGGAATTTCTTCCCAAGGAGTGTCGATACTTTGCAAGGACTCTAGCACAATATCTTCAAGAGATGGGGCTGTAGATGTCTCTTCATTTATGGAACAGATCCTTGGCTTTATTTTAGTTGTAGGAGGTAAAGAGTGAAAGATGGCGAGCTGAGAGAGGGAACGAGCGTAAGCCCAAGTAAGTACTCTAACTGGTTGTTCTTGAGTGACAGGATACTCCCATAGTGTCTCTTCTTCAAGTGACCCAAGCACGGGACCTAGAGGGATCTTTGTTTCTTCGAAATGAGGCTTTTCCAAATGGGAGGAAGGATCTTTTCGACCTTTACGATCCATGCATTAATATTTTTGAATCAATGCACGAAATTTACAGATGAAATCATAAAAAGATATGGATGATGGTTCAGGTCCTCCTTCTAGCGCCAATTTGTTGACATGGCGAGCGTTTGTTGTGCCAACAAGGGGAACTAACCCGATTGCATACCCCAATTAGATCTGCTTTCGTTTGGAATGGCTAGTTCTGACGGGTTTTAGAGGATCCCATAAACTGTTATACATGTTGAAATATTGCTTCTTGGAGGAAGACTCCAATTAAATCAACAAACGAAACAACTAACCTATATGTATCAAATCCTATCTACACTAATTCTAACTACTTATGCTAGTCCTAACTATTCTAATCTATCCTGCAGGAACATAACAAAAGGAAGTTAAACATCATATATAGATTCCAAGCCTAATGAATCAATTACTGGTTCACAGATGAACAAGGTTGTGTTAAATCTTAATTGCAATCTAATTACTTATACAAGAATACACATTCCTTGCCATACAAATAAAACTTGCAACTGATGTTTAACAAGGTATCGAATAGCAATCGCTCATGAATTAACCATGGTAACAAATCATATTTGAATATCCAAAACTAGTCACGAGTTGTCTGTTATCAATATGCACAAAAAAATCACATTTATATTTATGCCAGTAACAAAATCCTAATTCTAAACACATGAAAAGAGAAGCAAATGAATCTGAAAAAAAAAAAAAAAAAAAAGGCTCTTTCTCGACTAAACAATCTTCTTTATTCACAATAAATCAAAAGTTGTTATGCCCAAAAAAAGTCCTCCCCTCATCTTCTGAGGTAATACTTATGCAAAAGTCGTTGACCCTCGATATTCCTCTAACTTTTCACCTCCCTCCTCTTTTAAATATACAAATTAAAATATACAGGCATTGAATCGATCGGTGAAATGGCTAATACGTAAAGTCCACATCTGCTGGAGTGTTTCATTTCCTGGGGTAATGAATGGATGTCGATTTAAAAGAGGAAGAATGCGTGTCATTTCTTCATGATGAGGCCTGAGACCGCATAACCTTCGGAACACACAGGTAACACATGGAAACATGAGCACCAACGCCTAAAGTCGGATCTTTAAATAGAACACACCCACATATATAAATTCTTCAGATCCACTCATGCATCTTTATCTTGAGCCATACTTGATGCTTTTGCATCCGTTCTTCAACCTCACTTGCCTTCTCTTAGTCCTCGCCTGCAAATATAACCAACATCAGCTATACTTATGAAAATATGATAAAAATGCTTAAAAACACAAATCTTGCCTTTATTAAATGTTTATAACATCAAAAGGAACAAGTGTGAAAGAATCAGCCCCCTGTTTTTTAATTCACGCATTAATTAAGTCTCGCAAGCCTAAACTCGACTTGCATTGAAAATCATCGCATAACACAAAACCAGATCCGAATTACAAACTTGAAATATTATAGATGGGAACCCATACCCTATCGGGTCCACGAAACACTATCACATCGCATCGTTTCAGCGGGGGGGAGCCAAGCTTATTGAACTGTCGAAATCCGATATTGCGATGGCAGAAGTGGACCCGAAATCATATTATGTTGTGCTTAATAGTCTCGATGGGTCCGATATATCATAGTGCACTTTATGTATAAGCCCCAGGCTCCTCCAATTGCGACTTGCGATTGGGGGGTGGGGGGGCGGGGTTGGCGCAGACCGATATATATATGGTTTGTGGTTAATAACATCGGTGGGTCCGCCATATCGCATTGTGCTTATGCATAAGCCCTGAACTCTTCTGATTGTGATTTGCGGTTGGGAGAAGCAGACCCGATAAATGTATGTGTTATGTTTAATAATTGCGACGAGTCTGCCATATTGTGGAATGCCTTATGTATGGGCCTTGGGTTCCACCAATTGCGATTTACTTGGGGAATAGACTCGACACCATATATGTTGCTATTAATTGCATTTGAAGTCCAGAAGGTTCTCATTTAACGGATGTGAAAGAGGAAGGCGCAGTATAACCACAGAAATGGAGAAATTGTGATAGCAACAGAGGTAGGCATTGAGACATGTATAAAGATCGAAATAGCATCGAAAGGTAAGTTACATATGTTTGAAAGGTATTTATGTTACAAAGTATTGTAATATAAATAGTGGAGCGATAGAAGGTTTTGTGGGTTGAGTCCACATACGACCATGGTAAAAAGTGGGGATTGGTTATATGTGCGGGCATAGAGTACCATGAATGTTTATGAGGACTGAGAAAAGTCTCGATGACAAAACATGAATGGAGGGCTAGACTGGGTTATAAATGAATCATGCCGTAGAGATTTATTCGGGGGGGCTTACCATTAAGGGTTGAAGATTTGACTCGGCACAGAGTTAAAATCCTTGAGATAAAAATAGATCATTTGGAAAAATGAAAGATCAAACTTCTAGGGGACCCATTCAAATTTGCTACCAAAGCATGTTTTAATAGGGTAGTGGTTGTGGCCACAACAGGGCTATGGGACTTCATCTTGACCACTTCAGAGAATGAAGAAGAAGAAGAAGAAGAAGTATTGCCAGTAAGTACTAGAAGTAAGAGGCTCGCTGATAATACTACATCAAGTAAAAATAAAAATTCCCCCATTCCTTCTACTAAAGAGAAAGGTACGATAAAAAAAATTCTAATCAATCTTCTGATTCTACTCCAACTACTTCCAAGTCTCCCTCATCGTCTAAAACTTTGATAGTTTTAGATAGAATTTAATATAATATTGTAGAGGACATGAAAAAGATCAAAGCTAACATTTCTGTATATGATGTTAGTAAATTAAAACACCGATAGAAACTGTTACTCAATGAATTAAATGATGCCCCTGCATCTCCATTACCTTCTAATATTGTTACTTCAAAAGCATCAAAAGGGCAACATAAACCCCCAAATGTCCCTATAGATAAGATTGATTCTTACGATGCTATTTTGATTGGAGATAGGTCAAAGTCTCACAGTCCTTTTCTTTTGACTTTTGAAATATTTAATAAAAATGTCCACAAATTTTAGTGGATTTGGGTGTATCTTCAAATACCATGCCTTATTCAGTTTGTCTTAAATTGAATGTTACACCTAAGAAATTTGTCATTCAAATTTTCCAATTAGACAAGACAGAAGTCAAAGTCTTAGGAGAATAAATGATTTCCTAATTAGACTATATTCAAATCCAAAATTTTGTCAAATAATTTATATATTGGTTGCTGACATACCTGAATTTTATGGCCTCATTTTAATCAGAGATTGGTCTAAGAAATTACATGGTTATTTTTCAACTGATTGGCCACATCCTTAGCTCCCTTACAATGGAAAACCTAATCAAATCCATGCTGATAGGGAAAAGCATTTGAAACATTCTGTGACCGATTTAGATGAGGAAAATGAACCAGTGGTATTCGCAAACAATATTGTGGGAAACTATTTTTAGCATCCTTCTTTGATAGTTTCCCTGCTTTGAGTTCTTCGTTCCCTGTTGATTATGTTTTATCACAAGTTGAAAATTTCTCACAAACAAACTCATTAATATGTATTAATATTGTATATAATATTGTACATAAGTGTAATGAATTGAAATCTAATGATGAAAAAACCATGCTTGCATGCAAACCGAAATTTGATTGCACTAACAACATTGTTGAATATGAAGCATTAGTACAAGGTTTGAAAAATTCTATCAGTCTTGATGTCAAGCATCTTAAAGTTTATGGTGATTCAGAAATTGTTATTAAGCAAGTGAGAAACAATATTCATTATGTTTCTAATCATCTTAAACATTATCAATCCTTGATCCAAGATTTAACTACTCATTTCACTGCATTCAATATAACTCTAATTCCAAGATTATAGAATGCTAATGTTGATATCCTAGCTAACGTTGCTTCAAATCTCATCCCCCCTGAATATTTTAGTCCTCATAGATTTTTGCTAGAGTTGATTCCCCTCCCCCCCATTCCAGATAATGCAACTATTTGGTGTGTATTCAATGATGATAAGGATATCCTAAGTTTTTTAACTTCCAAAGGGTATTATTCAGATCAAATCATTGATGAAGATGAATATGATAAGTAGCTAAATAAGTCTTCTAAAGAAATTTTGTTTCCAAAATCTGTAGTAAAATTAGAAGACTTGTGTGATTTGAAAGATAGATTCAAAAGGTTACTAATTGAAAACTCCATAGTAGTACCTTAAGATTCAAATTGGTTAATCTAGGGTCTGATCATAAACCCCAAAACATCAATTTAGGCCTTGGACTTACACCAAATGAAATATCTTATTTCATTAATTTGTTAAGGAGATACAAGGATGTATTTTCCTAGAGTTACGATGAGTTAAAAACCTATGACACATCTATCATTCAACATATTATACCCATGTTGCCTAATGTAAAACTGATTCAACAAAAACTTAGGAAGATTCACCCCAATGCTGAAGCTCAAATTAAGACTGACTTAAATAAGCTACTCAAAGCCAAAATCATTTTCTCAATCAAACATTCAAAGTGGGTTTCAAATCTTGTGCCAGTTAGAAAAAGAAATGGAGACATTCGAATTTGCATAGATTTTAGGAATTTGAATAGAGCATGTGAAAAGGATAATTTTCCTTTGCCTCCGATGGAACAAATTTTGCAATATTTTGTTGGTTTTGAATTGATGTCATTTTTAGATGGTTTTTTAGGCTATAACCAAGTTCTTATGCATCCCGAAGATAGACTAAAAACCACATTCAGGACCAAATGGGGAACATATGCTTATCAGAAGATGCTTTTTGGATTGATAAATGTTGGAGATACATTCCAAAGAGCTATGGATATTGTTTTCAAAGGTTTTATCAAAAAATCAGTTGTTGTGTATTTAGATGATATCACAATCTATTCAAAAAAGAGGAATAATCATCTTAATGATCTAAAAAAAATCTTTGAAAGATGCAGAAATTTTGGAATTTATTTGAATCCTAAGAAGTCATTATTTTCTCTTAGTGAAGGTAAGCTTCTGGGATTTATTGTTTCCAAAGAAGGAATTTGCATAGACCTAAAAATAGTTAAGTCTATTTCATAAATCTCCTTGCCTCACAATACAAAATCTATGCAATCTTTTCTTGGCCAGATCAATTTTGTTAAACAATTTGTCCTTGATTTCTCACAAATAGTCATGTCGTTACAGATCATGATAAAAAAGAAGGCGGTCTACGAATGGGGACAAACCACAATGAAGTCTTTTGAATCAATAAAGTGAGCCATAATAGATGCTCCTTCATTATCATCACCCGATGTTTCTAAAGAATTTGTTCTATATACTTTTGCTTCTAAACAATCTTATGAAGCAGTTTTAACCCAGTGAAATGAAGAACAAGTTGAAGCGCCCATTGCCTTCTTTAGTTCTAATCTACAAGGAGTTGAGTTTAACTATTCATAAGTGGAAAAACAAGATTTTGCAGTCTTTAAGTCAATAAAAAGCTTTAGACCTTTTCTCTTAAAATCACACATGAAAGTGATTTTTCCTTTCCCATCAATTAGACAATTGCCTATTCAAAGAGAATTAGGAGAAAAGAGAGCTAATTGGGTTACTACCTTGCAAGAATATGACTTAGAGATAAATCTAGCTAAAATAGTTAGAGGTCAAGGTTTTTGCAGGTTAATAACTGGAGCTTTTTACAATTCAGCTGAAGAAGATTCAGGTAACAATGTTCAAGTTTTAGAGGTATGTCCTATTGATACTAAATCTCAATATGCTGATTTAGATTTTTATTTTAAAAATGGTTATGCTCTAGTAGAACTCAATTACAAAATAAAAAGAGATTTAAGGCTTAAATCTAATCAGTACCAACTTGTCAATAGCGTCATGTTTAGAAGAAATTATGACTCTGTCTTACTAAGATGTTTAGAGAAACCTGAAGCACAAAAATTGTTGCAAGAACTACACGATGAACCAACTAGTGGATACTATTGTGCATAATATCTTCATGTTGGTTACTATTGGTTGACTATATTCAAATACACCCATGCTTATGTAATAGAATGCAAAGTATGTCAAACAACTTCAGGAAAAGAAAAGAAACCAGCCTTGCCTTTGTAGCCAGTTAATATCGAGCAACCTTTTGAGCAATGGGGACTGGATATCATAGGTGAAATCATTCCACACTTTTCTAAACAACATAAGTATATTTTAAATTCTATAGGTTATTTCACCAAGTGGGTGGAAGCAATACACCTGAAGGTGGTCAATTCTGAAATTGTTATCGATTTTATCGACCAACATATAATTACCAGGTTTGGCCTTCCTTGTGCCCTCATGTTCAATCATGCATCTTATTTTTCTAGAAATGTTATTACTAAATTTTCACTCAAGAGAGGGTTTATCAAATATTCTACAAATTACTATCCTCAGGGAAATGGATTGGTAGAATCCACCAATAAAAACCTCATAAGAATCATTAAGCAAATTGTTGATGAAAACCAAAAGAACTGGCATAAAGCTTTATTTTTTTCTGTATGGGCTGACAGAATTACTCACAAAGCTTCTTTAGGCACTTCTCCTTATCACTTAGTATATGGAAAAGAAGTTTCTTGCCTCCTAATCTAGATTTTACTTCACTAGCCCTAGTGCAATTTGTGGAGGAAATTGGTGACTTAGTTCTGAAATGGGATAAGACCCATGAAGAAAAAGGTAAACACACAAAATTCCAAAACTATGGCTCGGTCCATTTCAAATCATTGAAAAACTATGCCCATCAACTTTTATCCTCCAAGATTTACAAGGTAAGAAAGATTCTCTTCCCGTAAATAGGCTAGTTTAAAAAAATATTTTTCTTGAAAATCATATTCTACTGTAAATATGTAAATAATCATATGTACATATCAGTTTCTTTAGGTTAGTTATGTTGAGTAGTACTCTTTTGACTTCGTATTGGGTTCTATCATCATTAACATGGAGTTTTATTAATTAAAGGAGAAGTTTTTAGAAACAAATTATAACATTGAAGTTTAGTATTGCATCCATTATAAACTATGAAATATTTATCTCCATTAGTTTGTGAATATTTCATGAATTGAAACATTAAAATATCTTGTTATCCTTTGATCTATCATGTACATTTTCTTTTAAAAAATAAAGACTATTTTGAAGTTTTAGCACCTTATGATTTTGATTGTCATCTGCAACTCTTAAGGAGCAATTTTATCTTTCCATCCGCTGATTTTACATTTTAGAGTGTAATTCAAAAATATTTAAAACTTGAAAGATAAGGGGTCTCATTATGAGCCAAATTACCATGATCATGGGGAACTAATGATGTAGACATTATCACGATTGGTCACCAATCCAGAATAATGGCTTATGGCTACATAACTATAGGACAAGAGGTCTCATCACTAGCCGACTTATTTAATATCATTATAACCTATGAATGGCATTGTCATTAACTCACTACCAAACCATAACAATGGCTTTCAAGTCGCTAAAAGAAAATTTCAAAAAGAAGATCAATACCTCTAAAATATTATTGTAAGTGGATGGGATGTTGGTATTATCCGGTTAAATGGTAACCCTGTCGAGGCTATGGATGCCAATTGGAAGCAGTCGCTCTACCAGTGAAAAATAAGTCTATTTTAACACTAAACTTCTATAGTTCTCTATTTTATCTTTACAACTGATAAAATCACTGACAAAGATAATGAAGGTTCTTATAAATAATAAGTTTTGAAGTTTTACAAAATAATGGGTTCTATTTTATTAAGAGTAATCTTAATCAATCTAAATTTCAAAAATTTAGATCTTTTTAAGTCTTTTTCTTTAGTTGCTAAAATTTCATTTACTTTTACAGAGATAACTATTTCACCCAGTATGTTGCCAATTGTTGTAGTATTCAATAACCCCCCATTTACTTTTACTTAGCTATTAATAAATAATGAGGACCCTTCTTTGCTTTTAATAAAATTCTTCAAATTTCAACACAGTTAGGACATTTTTTTGGATTTGTTATAAAATTTGATAGGCTTGAAGGCTTTCCATTACTGGAACCCATATATCGGAGTTGCCCCCTTTAAAAATTATGATAAACATAAACCCCGATAAGCCATCACTCATAAAGTTAAAGCTCCATTAGAACTTTATTATATCATAACTTCCCTTTTGAGAAAGGTACGATAAGACTCATCTTTGATATGACTTCCCCGATGACTGCTTTATTAATATAACCACATTAAAGGGTATTTTTACTAAGGTTTATTACAAATGTTGTGCATTTTTTTATAAATGAATATAATAATCCCCTGGACCCACGACTGTCATTTATTATGTCGACGTTTTAATTATCGTAACTTTTATTATGTGACACCTATGGTATCTCACATCTCTGATATCTCTCACCTCTGATACCCTTCACTTACGATATCTCTCATCGCCGATACTTACGATATTGCCATTAAAGTTATTTTATTGGAACTTTTATATCAGATTCTTGTTCCTAAAACCCACGATATGATTCCTTCGATATGACTTCCCCAATATCGCTTCACACCTCTTTTCATTGGAGCATTTTCTCTGACATCTATCATGGTCGTTATTTTATCGGAATCTTCATATATCAGAAGTTTGAATAATCATAACTTTCCAATGCAACTCTCTGATTTATTTCTCCGATATTAAACCTTTGATATGTTGATTTGGAAAGCCCAAATGATTTCATGTTTCTGCACTTAATGTTTGAGAGTGGAGAAGTTATTATTTTCAAAATCATAAACGCTTTCATTCATTTCAGTTCGATTTTATCAAGATTTTCTTTAAAGAAGAGATTGTTGTTGTAAAATCTCATTATTTGAGTTAAATCCTCAGTGAGTAAAAGCTTTTCACTCATCCATGTGTTTTCTGCTACAGGCTAGCCCTGACCACCATAACATTGAAGAAATGTCGAAAACACAAAAGGGCAAGAAGAAAACCGCAGTGCAGCAGCAATCTTCCACTCCTCTAATTGAAAGCATTGAAGACAAGAATGAGACACTAGGGTTGTTCTCTGATAAAACTTTTTCTAAAGACTCTAGACAATCCTTATAGGAATCCATGTATAAACTCTTTTAAGATGAAGGACCCAGGGTCACGCAAAGGATAGTGACTTCCAATGATTCTACTTCAGTCTCAAACACTACTTACAAAAATGTGGCTAATTCCTTCTTGCACAGGATTGCAATCATGCCTAAAATTCTTCCTTATACAGACACAGTTCGATGGGTTGTAGAAAATTTGAGCATTGCTAATAGGAAAATTTTTCCAAGTAAGAAAATAGTTATCAGACCTTTTGTCAGTGAAGGCTTGTGGAAGATGTACCATCTACCCAAGGCACAGTGTAAATATGACAAGAAATTTGTTGAATCATTTATGAAAGAACATGAACATGCATCAGAGTTGATTAGAGGATGGAGGAGGGATCCAAGCAAACACAAGCAAGAGGAAACCGGTAAGTATGATTCCCTTCTTGGTCCCTACTGACAGATAGTTGTTATGATGTGTAGACTTTATGCTCAGCCTAATACACAAAAAATTATTGATCAATGGGTATTGTTTATAGATGGGGCTTAAAAGGGTTATATTTTTCACTGGGCTAACATACTCTCAGATAACCTAGCCACCCATATATTTTCTTTTAGAAGTAAGTGCAAAGTCTTTGAGAACATAATTCTCCCCTTTTACATGAGTGATTATATTATGGAAACCTTGTGTGATTTTTCATCTATGGGTTGGAAGTGGAATCTAGAAGACCCAATCCCTATTCACATCTACCATGTTATTCTTTGGGATTCCAAATATCTACCATATTTCTACAAAATCTGTCATGGAGTCATGCTACCCATCTACCAGATTATTTTTTATAAAAAGGGTCCACAGATATCTCCAAAAGTTGAAACTAACTTTGTCCTAGTAGGAAATTGGTTCGATGAAGAATTTTTCACCTATGTTAAATTTTATGGGATTCTAGCACACCCTCATGTGTTACCCCTATTCATTCTTGACAAACTTCTTGCCTGAGAGATAGCTTATCAGACCGTGGGAAACAATATTTCCAAAGTTTTGAAGGAATGCAATAAAAATATGTGGCATGTTTTTCCTATCTAGTGTGGTATATATGCATTAGATAACTACAAGCATGCAGTCATTGAAATTAACACCATTCAAAAGCTCGGTTTCCCCACTATTCCCAACAAACAGTATGACCCTCATAAATTGTCAAAAATATTACAGTTGCGTCAAGCATCAACTAATTTTCCCATGAGCCAGATTAGTTTGATGATTTGTTTGAGATGGATTCTACTTATTCAATGGTTGTAGAACAAGAAGAACAACAATTAAATCCATGGGAAGTGATTCAGTTCACTCAGTACAGGGCCTTAAGCCTAGTAAATATGCCTATGGATTCATTATGGATTCCTGAGGAGAGGACAATTTATGATGATGTTGTAATTGCTAGTTCTAGACAATCTGTTGGTGCTTGTCAGTCAAGAGAAACAGTTACCTCGTCTTCTTCTCAAGCAGAGGTTTTTGTACCTGATCCTAGGCTAGAAGAAATATGGGAACAATATAATCGGGCTCTTAACATTAAGGCTGATGAACCTCAAGTTGCTAAAACTCCTCCATAAGAGAAAATTCAAGACACTTCCAAAATCCTTAAACAGACTCTGATAGCAACAATGGTTCTTGAGAAGCCTTTGGAGGATAAATATGTTGAAATTATACTGAATTTCCCCTCTTTCGAGGTTGTGTTAAGAATTGAAGAAATTTCTCCACTGGAAATTTTTTACAGCCCTCGGCACAAGGGTGTGGTCAAGAGGTAGAGAAAGAAAAGAAAACTTGACCAATCTTAGGCTCTGGTTCCTGGAAATTCATCTTTTGAGGTGATGTGGAAAGGCTCTTTGGCAACTCCTACAGAGGAACTAGGTAGGCTTATCCAATTTACATGTGCCTATGCTTTAGCTACTATGGACAAAGATACATAAGTGCAACAGTTGCTAAAGGAGAAACAAGAAAGGATTGTGCTATTAGAACAGAGCATTGAAATTGAGAAACAAAAGATCACACAGCATTAGCAAGGACAAGTCACAGAGCTCCAGAACAAGTTTATCAAAAACCACCAAACAAATGCTGCTAATGTTGAGGGATGTTATCTTCATTAGCCAAATGTGACTACAACCAAAGTCTCCACCTGAGTTAAAGAATATGTAGATATCTATGAGCTGCAACAATGAATCGGAGGATAGTCTTCCTCCCAAGCTTAGATTATTTGTTGCAATAGATTCTAAATTTGTCCCCTTTTAGTCCATTTTGGTTACAATTTTTGAAACTGCCTGAAGTTGTTATTGCATTTTCTATATTTGTATTTCATTATGAAACTATAAATCCCCTATGTGAGATATGAGAAGGGGTTCTGGATTTTTGAAAAGAAGCCTTAAGATGCACTATTGTAACTCAGGCTTTTCTTAATATATGGATAACCATTTCCATTTTTCTCATGAGCAAAGCAATGATATATCGGGTACTATTATCCTTTTGTTTACAGTTGAATGGAAATTTTATTTTGTTCATAATATATGTGCTTAAGAAATCGTGCATTATCACTAATGATATGTTGGATTGGAATCATAAATTATATGTAGGAACAATGATATCTCAATATATATGACAAATTCATAAGCTAATTTAAATAACTATTTAATTAAATTAGTTATCTTTCTATGTGTTAAACTCATAGTTACACGATAATATACATTGTCATGCAATTATGAAATCTGTATAATCACATATACCAACAGCATTCTCGGGATAGATAATATGTTTATTAATATTTATTTCTAGTTTTAGTTATATTAGAGATTTATACTTTTTTTCAATCCTTTTAATATAATTTCATATAAAAGGAAATTGATCCCATAATTCTATTCGGAGCCATCATCCCAAATGAAAAAGGATCTGCGCTAAGGTCCCTACTAGGTGGTTTCCCCCAATGCTGATGCAGACATTTTTAGGCCATCAACACAACTGTAAAAGATATCCAACTGAGGAATTTTTTTTATTTTGAGGATCACCTCAGAGGTAGGAAATGTTAGGATGACTTCAACATCTTTCTGATCCTACACAGAATATTTAGGATCTGCAATCTCCCCTGTCCCTGTATCCTATCCATTCCTCTTAGGAGTTCTTTGAACATTGACCTAATATGAGGAAGCATTTGCTTGAGCACCTATGATCTCACCCTCAGTCTGGGAATTAATGTTCTTAACATATTCATTCCAGGTTTCGTTCAATTTAGGGTCAACAATAAATCCTTATCCCTATGAAGTGGAAGAACCTATAACAACACTTTGTTGGCCCTAAGGAGGAATTACTGACTGAGAGGAAGCTCCAATCTAAGTGGCAACAATAGCCTCTCTCAAGGACGACAATCTCTGAAGAGGTAACTGTTGTAAATCTAAGGCACATTGGCTATTCTGGAAGACTTGAAATGATAAAACTGGGTTTTATCCTCCGATGTCCGCGTTTCATCTAGATAATTTAGCACTGTGGTATAGGAGAGATTATAAGAAAACATATCGTCAAATTTATCCTCTTCGTCAATAAACTACCTAATCCCTCGTGAAGCAGTGAAATTCCTGACAATTGAGCTTGGATCATACTACCTATTTGGTATGGTGACCAATTTAAAGGTTTGAATGGATAGGATTTCCTTTTCAGCATAATGTTAGTTTCACAATGTAAATATAACAAATCTCATGGGAAAGACAGGCCATGCCTTCTTATCAAAATCTTTCAGCACTTTAGTAATTCCATAGCCTACAATTTGACAAGCCACCTCTCTACAGATTAATTTATCCGAGATAAACAGGGGTAAAACATAAGGGTGAGGCAGACTGCCCCAATCTCTGATATAATTAAACAACTCTTCTTCAAACAATTCCCAACCTTGAAAATATGGTCCATGGCTTCTTGAGACATCCTAGATGGTCATGATCCAAAGATAATTTCATGGATAGGAATCATGACCTTGTGACAAATTTGTTAGAAGTGGTTGAAATATCTAGTTTCCCACAAAATGTCATGATAGATATGAATATGGTCCATTTCCATCTCATTGCAGGGAAAGCCATTGAAAAGCATAGGGCATCCATAATGTAAGTTGACATGTAGAAGGGGGATACCTTGTCCTTAGAGATGTTTCGGGAATGCTTGAAAGCTAAAATATGGTTGGCTAAATTATCAGAAAGAGTAGTTTCCCATTCAAAGATATAACCCTTAGATTCCCTATCGATTAAAGGTCCCTAGGTGTCAAGGAATTTCAACATGTTAGGGTGAGCATACAATCGACACAACATAGTAGCGACTTGGGAAAAAGGGGATACAAGAGAATCAAGAGACATCAATCTCTACTACTGCAACTATTCATAGACACCAACCTATTTCACTAGGTCTACTTGCTTCTTCACAAGATTTTTTATTTGCTTCTACTTTCCCCAAGTCTATTCGTTATTTCTATCTTCACTACATGTATTAGTTGTTTCTACCTTCACCAAGTCTACATGTTGGTTCTTCCTTCATCAAGTCTACTTCTTGCAAAACTCGTTACTTTTTGCTTCTTCCAAACAACAAACTTGCACAACATGTCATGTATTCAATTTTGCAAATTTGATTCTAAAATTTTTACCATAGATAACTAGATATCTCTTCTCTCTCTCATCCAAATTTCATAATTTGAAACATCTTGAAAAGAAAGCTATAGGAAATGATCCAAGCTAATCTATTTGAAGCATGTTGTAGGAGCATTCAAGAACACTAACTTCCTCGTATCATATTTCTAAAATTATGATGAAAAAAGGCCTAAAATTTATATCATCAGTGCCTTTGTTCTCTGTCTCATCCAAATTTCACAATCACATATCAGAAAGAAAGTAAAAAAAATTATAGGTTGACATATTTGAAGCATGTTTCTACAATGTGAGACATATAAAAAAGAAAGTTACAACAAAAATGCCAAGTCTATTTGAAACATGTTTCGGGGGCATACAAGAAAAACACATAAAAATTTCTCTACATAGTGATGGAAACTTTTGACTTCACGTCCGACTCTCCTAGTTTTGCTTCTCCTTCTTCTTTAAAAAAAATGGTTATTTATAATGGTTAAAATTGTTTTTTCTTTTTTTTCTTGTGGGGGGGGAAGGTGGTGGGTGGGGAAGGGTTGTGTTAAGGTGTTTTTTTTTTTTTAATAGAAAAGTGGTTTTTTCATTCTTTTTTAATCAATCTCTTGAAAAAATATTACATTTTTTTCTTAATTTTATCTTTTTTAAATAAAATTATTAGAAAATACAATTAATAATTAAAACAAATCATATAATACCACTTTTAGATTTACAGTGGATTTTATGTTTCTTTTTCAAGGTACGAGTCATCAAAACCATAATGCCAATTAAATTGTAATTTTAAACCCAAAATAAAAATAAAATAAAATAGAAATTAAAAAAACTTTAAAAACAAAAAATTAGGAAAAAAAGACACATGAAAAAAATGTAGACAAACATTAGGTGTTAATTTTTAAGGCTTTTTATAGTCATGATATTTGATCTTTAATGCCATGGTTAAAAAATGTTCAAATTTTAACCCTAAAAAAGAGTGATATTGTGTCACCAGTTTTGTATTACAGGGTATATTTTCATGTATTTTGTTGTCATAATAATTGATTTTTAATGTCATGGTTGAAAAATGTTGGCATTTTAACTTTGAAATAAAAGAAGGGTGATGATGCATCACCACTTTTCAAAACAAGGATAAAAATTAGCAATTAATGCAGCCTCTAAAAAACGAGAAATCGTTCAAGTTCTCGTTAAGTTGGTAGCTTTGTTGGTTGATTTGATGGTTGAAACTACTTGTAAATGTCTACTAATATAAAGTTTTAAAAACAATGGGTTTTCTCCAATTAGAATATGCCCAGGTTGAAGTAAAACCCTGCCTTGGTCTTGTAATGACTGTACTTATTGAAAGATATTTTTTGCAATAATCCTCTAGTTAGGGTTGCTCATTATGTTTTTTAGGGTTGCCCTAGTTAGGAATGGATATTGACTGTAACAATTTTAGGTCCTGTTATCACCCCAAGAAACTCACCTGGGTTGTAAATCAGTGATGCTCGGGAACATTAAAAATTCAACAGTTCTCTTGGATAAAATGATGGATAAATGGGAGATGTGCAGCACCTTTAAGCCAAATAACCACTCCTACTATCATTTACCCCAGACATGGGTGAAGACCCCCAAACTACAAGGCTTTCAACCACCAACTACTCACGGTTTAAGGCAAAAGTGATACTTGAGAAGACTGATTGCACCAGCAAACGCACAGAGCTATGTGATGACCCAGCCACAACCAGTTAAAGAATTTGCAAGGCTATTATTCAATAGACAGTGAGGATGACAGCTCTCTGTTATTAGAACAATAGCAACCTGCAAACAATTTTCAATGAACCAATAAACTTTAACATAGAGGTGGGATGACAACCCCTCTGATATTAAAAATCCACAGTACATCAAATAAATGCAAGCAGGCACAGCCTAGAACATAGAAGAAGTGGAAAGTGAGCAGGTGATAGCAAAAGAAGCTTGTATTAATGGAAACCAAGACCAGAAGCTGCAGGTCTCATGGTATTAACAGTCTCCAGAAGTTAAAAGGCTACAATAAGCTCTCATTCATCAAACATTCATCCCCCGTTACATTTTTTTTTCCTGAGTATATATAGTGTTACAATACAAATCATCTCTGTCAAACCGTGCGTGGAGGAGCCCATAAATGACCACCAACCATATTTATATTCAGGAATGGGCTGCTGATACAAATATGGCTGTGCAAAAAATGGATTTGACCTCTCTGTTGCTCTATAGACCTCTTATGGCGTGAAATACCAATGGAACCATAACCATTGAATTCTCTGATCAAATAAGCGATGTCCTGCTTCCTCCTCGGCCATACTGTCGATTGAAGGCAGCTGCCTACTACGCTGTACTGTTTCATGCTTGCATTAATCATCTTCGCGCCACTCAGAAATACCGCCCACCTTGTTATTTTAAATATCAAAGGCCTGCACACATATATCTTTTCTATCGGGTCGCCTTTCGGGTTGCAGTGCTTATTTGAACAGGCCCTCCTTTGTCTTTTAACATTTGACAAATATATACAAACTGCCGCAAAACCACGAAAGTGGCTTTGTATGTTGCCTTTAGGGTTCTTTTGGATCGGAAAACAATCGCAATTGGCAGCTACTCAGGCATCCTTTGTATTCTCTTTATACAAAGAAAATATATCAAAAAACAATGAAAATGTGAAGGGCGCGGATTTGAAAAATTATGAAATGGAACGCTGTGCATATATCGGGTCTGGACCATCGGCGTTCGCACCATAACTTATGTAAAATCCCCTGCCGATAGCAATACTGCCGCGGACCCAAAATGATATAAAATGGAGTGTTGTATGGCCATTGGGTCTGGCCCATCGGACCGGAACACAACATATGTGAAGGCCCTATCCAGTTTGGCAGCCCCGGTAGCGAAATTCCGATGCGATCTGGGCCGATCCTTAAGCTTTCTCTTTGAATTTTTAAATGATTTTGAAACAATTGCGTCTTTTGATAGCATATTTATGCCCTCCAAAGGGCTTTCCTTTTGCAAATTTTTTGATCGGTGGAAGACTTTTAGCCCAAAAATGAGAATTTCGACAGCATCAATGGTTCCTTTGGCGTGATTATGAAAGTGTTTGCAGCCTTTGAGAGTGTTTGAATCCATTTTTGATGCTTTTGCATAGTAGCGCTAACACTGGCTCCTTTTGGGGATGAGATACTCCCTGTGAGGTCTCAAGAACCTGCAGTTCAATGCCTTTCCAGCAAAAAACAAATTAGCCAAAATTCCTAGTGCTCCATTGGGCATGGGGTCTACTACATCTACACTAAAAACTGATAAAAGCAAAATATTTACAGCTTTTTAAGGCCAAAGGTCCTTAAATCATATAGTTTTTCAGAAACTGCCCATTAACTGGGCCATCAAAGACTGGTTCTCCTTCCATACTTTTGAGTATGAAGGTATTGTTCCCTTGAATCTGTGAAATAATGAATGGGCCTGTCCAGAGAGCATCAAATTTCCCATGATTGCCTTTCTTTTCTTTAAAAGCATCCCATTTCATGACCAAATCCCCAACCTGGAAATTGTTTCTTTTTGCTTTCTTGTCAAAAGCCTCCTTGACCTTTTGCTGATGTGTTGTAGCTTTTTCAACCAACTGTTCCAGAATCTGATACAATTCTGTTAGATCAGTGATTCTATTTGCCATATCATCTTCTTCATTCTGCGTTGTTTGGAGCAACTCTGCCACAGGGAGGGTAAGTTGAATAGGAAAAATAGCATCAGTACCATATACCAGCTTGAAGGGAGAGCAGCCTGTAGATCTCTTAACGGTCACTCTGTCCGCCCAAAGTGCATACTTCAGCTTGGCATCCCAATTCTTCTTATTACCCTCTAACAACTTCTTAATAATCCTTATCAGACTTTTATTAGAGGATTCTGCTAGACCATTCCCTTGGGGGTAATAGGAGGTGGAATGGACAAGTTTAATGCCCTTTGAATCACACATTTCCACCAACTCTTTTGCCTTGAAGGCTACTGTATTATCTGTTATAAGCTTATGCGGGCAACCGAATCTGCTGAAAATGTTTTCTGATAAAAATTTCATTACCACATTATGATCAGCCTTCCTTGTTGGGATTGCTTCCATCCATTTTGTAAAATAATCAGTGGCCACTAATATCCACCTGTGCTGGCCACTGGAATGTGGGTTGATTTCACCAATAAAATCCAAGCCCCACTGCTAAAAAGGTCCTTTTGCAATTATTGGCTTTAGGGGCAGGGATTTCAACTATTGCTTACCTTCAAATCTCTGGCACCTGTCACAAGATTTAACAAAAGCAAAAGCATCAGAAAATAAAGAGGGCCAATAGTACCCGGCTCTGAGAATCTTTTGGGTTGTAGTTTTCAAATAACGATGTCCTCCACACATGCTGTCATGGAACTGCTGCATAACTTCTATTGATTGTTCTTTGTCCATACATCTTAAAAGCACTCCAAATGGATCCCTCCAATAAAGCAAGCCACCATTGATGTAATATTTCATCGCCTTGAGCTTTAACGTCCTTGCTTGACTTTGAGAAAATTCTGAAGGAACCTCTAGCTTTAGCAGGAAATTAATTATTGCAACATACCAGCTACATGAAGCTAGGTTCTCAGCCACCGACTGCCCTCTTTGCGTTTCAGTTGTTTCATGCTCTTCCATTTGACCATTTTTTGCTACATTGAACAAGAAATCAATGTCCAAAGACCTACAATTTTCTTCAGCCAACACTTTGGCAAGTCCCTAACCCCTTACCAGCTTGGTGGGCTTTAGCTCTACGTTGAATTCTATCATTTTTGCAATCCACTTTGCTCTTTTTCCATCAGCATCCGGCTGCGTTGAAACATCCTTTATTGCAGCAGAAGGCACATATGCAACTATTTTGGAATGCAAGATGTAAACTCTGAAAGCCTTCAAAGATTTGATAAGAGCATAAGCCTGCTTTTCAATAATATCGTACCTTAGCTCAGCATCCCTTAAATTCTTGCTGAAAAAGGCCACTGGATGCTCTTGACCTGCCCGATCTTGCTGCAACAGAACAGTTGCGATTGTGTCCTTGGAGGCAAATGAAAACAAGTGAAACTCCTTGCTATAGTTAGGGCTTATTAAAGTAGGAGCTTGCATAATAGCCTTCTTAATGGAATCAAAATATTTTCTTGCTGAATTAGTCCATCTCACCTTTGCTTCATTTTTCAACATGGAGGTTATGTGCTTGACTAGCTCTGCAAAATTAGGAATGAACCTCCTTACAAAGTTGATTTTGCCCAGAAAAGATTGTATATGTTTCTTTGATCTAGGGAGAGTGAAGGCCTGAATTGCTTTGACTCTTTCTGGGTCGATTTGAACACCTGCAGCCGATACTACATGCCCCAACAGTTTGCCTTCTTCCAAAGCGAAATGGGATTTTTTTGGATTGAGTGAAATCCCAAATCTTCTGCACTTCAAAAACACCTTTCTTAAATGTTGTAGATGATCATGATGGCTGTCAGAGTAAACAGTTATGTCATCAAGATATATCAGCACGAATTTATCCTTTTCACCCACAAAAGCAATATTCATAGCGCGCTGAAAGGTGGCTCCAGCATTCATGAGCCCAAATGGCATTTTTGCATACATGAACGTGCCCCAAGGCGTGGTGAATGTTGTCTTTTCTTGATCATCTGGATTCACAGCGATTTGATTAAAGCCTGAAAATCCATCTATAAAAGACATTACTTTGGCACCTGAGACTTGCTACAACAAATGCTCCATTTTTTGCAGCGAATAATTGTCTTTTTTGAGCACTTATTTAGATTCCTGAAATCAACACACAGTCTGATTTCTCCATTCTTCTTCCTCACAACAGCCAGATTCGCCACCCATTTAGAATATCTGAGAGGCACTATTATCTTAGCAGCCAGCAACTTTTTAATTTCTTTCTCCACTAGAGGAAGGAGCAAAGGATTCATTGGTCTCAGCTTCTGTTTGAAAGGAATAGTGTCTTTTTCAAGCGGAATTTTATGCTGAATTACATTTTTGTCATATGCTTTCAGATCGTTGTACTCCCAAGCAAAAACATTAGTGAAATGCCTCGTTAAATTGCAATACTCTGCATTCTGATCAGCAGATAGATTAACGGACAAATTTATGAATTTGGGCTGACCTGGGCTTCATATATTATGCTTACACACAACAGATTGATCTTCTTTATGGGCAGCTTTGTAAGGCACATCATTGTGATCAAATAATCGCTCAAGAGGAATTAGACCCTTAGGAATGTGGTTGCTAGGAAGCTGGACTATGCTATTCTTGCCAATCTTATCTCTAAGCTGGGACTTGGGAGCTTCTAGCAAAGCATCATTATTTTGGTCAATTTGCATTTCAGAGAACTCATCAATGACTTGAATAAACCTTTTTAACTCATCATCATCATCAAAAACCTTCCAATGGTGGACATTATCAGGCACAAAGGGTCTATACTTCATATGTACCTCATAAACTAGTTTGGGAGGCGATGGAGGGATGAACAAACTAGCAGAGACAGCAAGGGAATCAACGAGCTGATTTTGGGCTCTAGGAATATATGAAATGTAGAAAAAATCAAAGAACTCTTTGACTCTCCATACCTCATCTCTATAAGCTCTCAGCCTTGGATGCTTTGTTTGGAATGTTTTAATTACCTGCTGAATTATCAGATCAGCATCTCCAAACACCTTCAGATTTTTTATTCCTCTATCTTTGGCTTCATAAAGGCCCAACATCAGTGCTTCATATTCTGCTATGTTGTTTGTCACCTGAAAAACCAGCTTTAGAGACAAATGAGTTGTTTCTTGTTGTGGAGATACTAGCACCACCCCTGCTCCTGCGGCCTCTTTAGTACAAGCTCCATCAAAGAAAATCTCCCAAATTTGTCCTCCTCTATCAAGCTCGGCCTGATCGGTTGGTTTCCTGATCTGCAACCCAGCCTTCTGAGATTCTTGTATTTGGATAATGCATGCTCCAAAATCAGTGTCCACTGCACATATGGGATGGTTTGTAGGATGCTTCTCATCACTAACAATATATGCTAGCTGTGCTTCTCTATATAACCTCATGCTTTCTCCTCCAAACACTGGAACTGTTGCATAAGATAAATCATTCTGCAATGTCCCTCCTAGTCTCTTAATCCACCCTCTAGACAACAGCATACCAAACTTAGGAGGAACATCAGCCACCACTATATCCATCATCATACTCTTCATGGGTAGCTGGGTTAAGGTAATGGCCAGATCCTTAATTAATCCAAGGCATTTTACCTTCCTTGAATCAAACGAGAACAAATCATGATAGGGTCTGGTGATATCAAGGCCTAGCTCTTCCATGATAGTTTTAGGCATTAGATTGTGGCTGGCCCCTGTGTCTAGCAGGCAATTGTGAAGGATTTTATCATGGATAGTTAATGAGACATAGAAAGATAGAGAACTATTATCAGCAGGTTCAATCATGGGGCTAAGCACAATAGCAGGCTTGTCATCTTGCAAATTGACAGAGTCAATGGAGGTTTGTTTAGACTCAAGGTCAAGGGCTTCAAGGATGGGCTTCAAGGATGGGCTTCCTAAATAATTCACTCTTCACCAACTCAGCCAGAGGCATGGATATTTTCAATTTCTGAATTTGTGACTCAAAACTAAAAGAAGAGGATACTTTATTAGCAGTTTTTACCTCTTGAACTGGAGCTTTGAGGGTAATAGGATCAGCTGCTGGTCTTCTTTGTCTGCTATTCTGTGACATTGCTTGAGCAGCTGATTCTTATGCAACATTTTCTTTGCATTGGATCTTAGATTATATCTTTGTTGTTGCTCGCCAGATTGCAGAACAGCACCACTGTCCCATCTCTGATTGTTTTGCTCTTGCAACAATGACTCTTCATATTCAGCCAATGTTAAAAATGCAGTGTTACCTTTATCTTCCATACAGTGAATTTCATCCTCCTCCTCTTCAAATTTCTCCCCCTCCATGACTACATTTTGAAAAGGAGCGTTGACCTTATAGTCTTCTTTTGTTTCTTCACCCCTTTGCATAATTTGCAGCTGATCATTTGCTTTTCTGAATGGGTTTGGATTTCTTGGAACAAAGGTATTTTGTTGCCTTGTTTTTCCTGCAGCCTGCTCAACCTTTAGCTTGGAAACTTCATCGGCCAATGACTCTATCATCTTAGTCATTTTGTCTAACTTAGGCTCTGAAGTTGAAACCTGGAAAGAAGAAGCCTCACCTCTTGGCCTTCTTCTATCAGCCTGACTCTTCAACTTCTCTACTGCCATTATATTGGATTCCACCTCCAGGGATGATTCTTGCATATCATTCAAAGTTACACATCGTCTTTCTCTCAACAATAAGCAGAAATCAGGGTCAAAAGCATTAGCATATGTAATTTTGGCAGTGGTGGGGGTAGGCTTTACCTCTGCTGGTATTTTACTATACATTCTATTAAATCTTTTATTGAAATTAGGCAAAGACTCACCCTTTTCTCTTTTCAAGTTTCCAAATTCTGTATGATAATATAGCAGGTCCTTCTTATCTCCCCATTGCTTCAAAAATGCCTCATCTAATGCTTCAATATCTGTTATAGATCTCTGGGGTAATTCTCTAAACCACTTCCTAGTCTCTCCATCAAGGCTCTGGACAAAAACTCTCATCCATACATCATTCTCACTGATATCTAAATTGTCAGCATAACTATAAAAAGCTTCAAGATGTTCTTCTGCTGTCACTCCCTCTGTTCCAGTAAATTTGGGCATATATTTTTGATATTCTCCTGTAGGCATGGCATTTAAAGGTACAGGCAAGACCAAAGGTCCATATCTGGCAACAACAATCCTTTCAATCCTATTAGGTGCTTGCTGTCCTGCCATGTTTGGAATATGTGGAAGAATACTAACAGATGGAGCAGTAGGAGATAATGTAATGGATGAGAAGGATATTGGGATGTTTTGGACAGTATGAGAAGCTCTCTTTGGACTAAGATACAAAGGAGAACTGACTACAAAAGGGGCTGAACCGATCTCTGAAAGAATTTCTTTGCTAACAGTGTTGGGCTCTAAAACTTCAAGCTGTGATTCTTCAGCTATAAACTCATCTTTCATAGATAAATCAGAGTTTTTAGGCTTACCTAATCCTGATGCCCCTTTCTTTGATGATTTCTTCGATTTAACAACTCTTTCAGGGTCAAGCAACGGTTCAGCTGGAGATTTCTGAGGATTGTTTCTTGTATGCCTCACAAACTGAGCCAGAACTTCAATGTGGAGTCACCAAAGAATGGTCTTCCACCAATGGAGTCGCCAGACAGATGATTACAACCAAATTTTGTGTTCAAGCCTTGTCTGTCATCAAAGCTTGAAAGTATGTCATTCTCCCAGGGAAGCTTGAGCTCCAATTCTCCTCTCCCCGGCAACGGCGCCAATTAATGTTATCACCCCAAGAAACTCACCTGGGTTGTAAATCAGTGATGCTTGGGAACATTAAAAATTCAACAGTTCTGTTGGATAAAATGATGGATAAATGGGAGATGTGCAACACCTTTAAGCCAAATAACCACTCCTACTATCATTTACCCTAGACATGGGTGAAGATCCCCAAACTACAAGGCTTTCAACCACCAACTACTCACGGTTTAAGGAAAAAGTGATACTGGAGAATACTGATTGCACCAGCAGACGCACAGAGCTTTGTGATGACCCAGCCACAACCAGTTAAAGAATCTGCAAGACTATTATTCAATAGACAGTGAGGATGACAGCTCTCTGTTATTAGAACAACAACAACCTGCAAACAATTTTCAATGAACCACTAAACTTTAACATAGAGGTGGGATGACAGCCCCTCTGATATCAAAAATCCACAGTACATCAAATAAATGCAAGCAGGCATAGCCTAGAACATAGAAGAAGTGGAAAGCGAGCAGGTGATAGCAAAAGAAGCTTGTATTAATGGAAACCAAGACCAGAAGCTGCAGGTCTCATGGTATTAACAGTCTCCAGAAGTTAAAAGGCTACAATAAGCTCTCATTCATCAAACATTCATCCCCCGTTACATTTTTTTTTCCTGAGTATATATAGTGTTACAATACAAATCATCTTTGTCAAACCATGCATGGAGGAGCCCATAAATGACCACCAACCATATTTATATTCAGGAATGGGTTGCTGATACAAATCTGGCTATGCTGAAAATGGATTTGACCTCTCTATTGCTCTGCAGTCCTCTTATGGCGTGAAATACCAATGGAACCATAACCATTGAATGCTCTAATCAAATAAGCGGTGTCCTGCTTCCTCCTCGGCCATAATGTCGATTGAAGGCAGCTGCCTACTGCGCTGTACTGCTGCATGCTTGCATTAATCATCTTCGTGTCACTCAGAAATACCGCCCACCTTGCTATTTTAAATATCAAAGGCCTACACACATATATATTTTCTATCGGGTCGCCTTTCGGGTTGCAGTGCTTATTTCAACAGGCCCTCCTTTGTTTTTTAACATTTGACAAATATATACAAACTGCCGCAAAACCACGAAAATGGCTTTGGCGGACTTGAGACACACACACACACACACACACACATATATATATATATATATATGCTGCCTTTAGGGTCCTTTCGGATCCGAAAACAATCGCAATCGGCAGCTGCTCAGGCATCCTTTGTATTCTCTTTATACAAAGAAAATATATCAAAAAACAATGAAAATGTGAAGGGCGCGGATTTGAAAAATTATGAAATGGAACGTTGTGCATATATCGGGTTCGGCCCATCGACGTTCGCAGCATAACTTATGTAAAAGCCCCTGCCGATAGCAATACTGCCGCAGACCTGAAATGATATAAAATGGAGTGTTGTATGGCCATCGGGTTTGGCCCATAGGATCGGAACACAACATATGTGAAAGCCCTGTCCAGTTTGGCAGCCCTGATACCGAAATTCCGATGCGATCTAGGTCGATCCTTAAGCCTACTCTTTGAATTTTTAAATGATTTTAAAACAATTGCGTCTTTTGATAGCATATTTCTGCCCTCCAAAGGGCTTTCCTTTTGCAAATTTTTTGTTCGGTGGAAGACTTTTAGCCCAAAAATGAGAATTTCGACAGCATCAATGGTTCCTTTGGCATGATTATGAAAGTGTTTGTAGCATTTGAGAGTGTTTGAATCCATTTTTTATGCTTTTGCATAGTAGCGCTAACAGGTCCTCTTGATCTTATGGTGAAATAACACTTGAATGATATATTGTTATTTGTTTATTCTATAAAGTAGGCTTATACTTTGTTTACTTCATTTATGATTTCATATGTGGTTGACCTTTAATTGTTTACACGTTAGTGATGAGTGCAATAATTTTGTTGCTCCTAAGAGTGTAGGAGAAGAAGGAAAAACTTATAAAGCCTCTAGAGAAAAGAATATGATGTGGCATCAAAGACTAGGACATACTGAAGAGAAGAATCTATGTGTACTACATGGTAATGGTATGGTAGAAGGTATGTCTAATTGCTCATTAGATTTTGATTTTGTGAACATTGTTTATATGGGAAGCAAAATTTGGTAGGATTCTCATCTAGTTCTATGAGGTCAAAGGGAATATTACAATTAATGCATAACAATGTGTTTGGACATGTGTCGATTCCATCATAGAGTAAATATGTGTACTACATTTCATTTATAGATGAATTTTGGAAATATACATGGATATATTTCCTCAGGAAGAAATTTGAAGTCATTAAAAATTCAATGAGTTTAGGCTTTTGTGGAAAATCATACATAGAAGAAAACTTAGGTGCGTTGAGGACATATAATGATGGAGAATTTATGCAAGAATGAATTTAAATGATTGTGTAAGAAGTGCAATATAGAAAGGTAGAAGACTACTCCATACACATCTCAACAAAATGGATTTGCAGGAAGGATGAATGGGACGATAATGGAGAAAGCAAGGAGCATGCTTAGTTGTGTTGGGTTAGGAAAAAAATTCTCAGTAGAGCTAGTAGACATTGAATGTTACATTGTAGATAGATCACCCTCATTAGTGTTAGATGATGAGAGTCCACATGAGGTATGGACTAGTAAAAAACCCTCTCTTAAACATCTCAGGGTATTTCGTCGTGATTCTTATGTACATGTTAAAAAGGAAAATAGAAGTAAGTCAATGATAAGAAAGCTAAAATGTGTCTCTATGTTGGATATAAAGATGGTTTGAAAGGTTATAAGCTTTGGAACCCATAAACTAAGAAGGTAGTGCATAGTTAAGATGTATTATTTAGAGAAGTTAAAGATGTCCAACGAGACTTCCTACCAAGGGAGAAAGAACTAGAAAAGATAGAGCTCAAAGTCTACAGAAGAATAAGATCCAAAAGAAGAACCACATTGTCTAATATTGAGAGAGGTACGGGAAAGGAGGAAATAAAAAAGGTATACGCCACCTAATTTCCATTCAAATGTTACATTGTTTATTATTAATGATGACCCTAGATATATTAGAGAGGAAGTGGGTTCTAAGGTGGAAAACACTAGAAAAAATCCATGGTTGAAGAAATGGTAGCCTTAGACAAAAATGAGGCTTGGAATCTAGTGGAGTTGTCGACTAGAAGAAAGTTCATTGACAACAAATGGGTAGTTAAGAAGAAGTTGAATGCAAAAGGTAGAGTGGAGAAATACAAATCTTGGTTAGTAGCAAAAGGTTATTCCCAGGTAGGGGGAATTGACTTTGGGGAGATTTTTTCTCCTGTTGCAAAGTTAATTTTTTTTTATATATTTCATTTATTTATTGTTGTTGCATTTGATTTTGAAGTAGAACAGATAGATGTGAAGACAATATTCCTACATTGGGATTTGAAAGAAATCTAAATGAAGCTACCAAATTTTTTTTTTATTAAAGAAAAGAAAGAGCTAGTATGCAGACTGAAAAAGTCTCTACATGGGTTAAAACAATCACCAAGGATGTGGTAACAAAAAATTTATACTTATATATTGGGATGTCTTAGCTTCACAAGGAGCAGAGTGGATCATTGCGTATATTTTGAATTAGTTGATGATCATCATTTATTTGGTCTTGTATGTGAATGATATGTTGTTTATTGAAAACAATGGGGGAATTTGACACGAAGGATCTAGGTGTTGCAAATTTCATTTTGGGCATGGAAATTAAAATAGATCGGGAAAACAAAAAATATAGTTAAATCATAGGAAGTATGTTGACACGATATTGCAGAGGTTGATTATGCGAGAATGTAAATTGGTGATGGTGCATATCCCTGTAGGCGTTAATTTGTTTGCATACAAGTGTCCTAAGACATGGGAAGAGGAAGAGGGCATGTCTCATGTTCCATATGCCAGTGCAGTTGGAAGTTTGATGTATGAAACAGTGTATGCTAGATTGAACATTGCACATGTGGTGGAAGTATTGAGCAGGTATATGTCAAAACTGAGCAAGGAACATTGGACAACAATAAAGAGGGGTTGTAGTTATTTCTGTGGCACTAATCACTATGGATTGTGCTACCAAGGAAGACTAGAATTTGATAGAGTGTTGAATGTACAAGGCTTTGTTGATGTAAACTAGGTTAGAGATCTAGATAACATAATATTTACAAGTGGGTATGTGTTTAACCTATTTGGAGGAGCAATCGGTTAGATGATCGAGAGAAAATCTATAGTGGCACGCTCAACTACAAAAGTTGAATACATGGTAATCACTCATCCAAGCAAGGAAGCAATATGGTTACATAAATTGTGTTTAGGTATTGGGTTGGTACAACGAGTTGTAATGATAGATTGTGGCAGTCAAAGTGCAATCTTCCTAGTGAAGAACCCAACATATTATTTAAAGACAAAGCATGTTGATGTTCAATATCACTTTGCGATAGATATGGTTGAAGAAATAAATTGTTGCTAGTGAAGGTGGACACTTTAAAGAATGTTTTAGATTCATTAACAAGATATGTGAGCACTGAGAAGCTCCCTTGATGTAGAGAAACAATGGGTATTATTGCTCTATGTTGTTGATCATGTAATCCCATGACCCCCTCTATACAAATAAAATAACAAGTTGGAGAATGTGGGGTACGCGTTTATTATTTTCTAAAAATGTGTCTAGCCTTGTTTCTTCCCGAATGAAATCACCCCAAAGATTCTCAACGATGGGTAGCTTCTCATGAGCACAAACACCTTGAACAATATGTTTCTGGGATGAAGATAACGCATTTAATGTTATGGGCATCAAGCCTCCATTTTCCATTTCACCTCAATAACAATTAGTTGATCTTCAAAAAATTAGTAGCCACTATTTTTGTACTAATGTATGTGGCAATGTGCTTGTGCTTAGGATCATATGGGAGAAATATTCAATCTAATATAAAGTGATGAAGGCATCATACACATCTTGGGTTGACTTCTTCTTCACAAGGTGAAGGATCAAATGATCCTTTACATAATCAAGGATGATTCTTGATGCTAAGATATCTTGATGCCTATTACAAAGCACATGAGAAAGCAACTAAATCACATGTAGAAATTCAATTTCACGACATGATGACATATTCAATTCATTAATATTTTATTTATCAACTAACTAAGCTCTTGGGAGTTATTTGCATACATAGAATCAATCATGGTCTATCTACCACTGCTCTTTATCTGTAATCTGAAAAGGCATAATTTATGGAAATTCAAAAACCAATTATTATTTTTTGACAAGTTCTCTGTGATCCTCCAGGCTTGCCTTGTGGCTTGAGGAGTCGCAACCCAGGGGCATCTAAACCATCAAAGTCACTTGGGGATTGCACTCAACCTGGGCCACACCAACCCTTAGCTGACTAGAATTTTTAGCATGTCTCCTCCCCTAGCACAGGGCACAACCACCCCACGTGAGGTTTGATCCTAGGTCACCTTGCTGATGAGGCCCATCCTCAACTAGTTATGTTAGTGGGACTTGATGAAATTCAAAAGCCATTAATCATTCACACTCTTAGAGTTTATATACAAGGAAGAGATCCAAAAAATCTAATTGCTCCAACATATGAAGGAACTTGAACTACTCCTTCATTGATTCTTGGTTTTCCCAATTACAAAGCACTTTAAATTTTGAAATTGGTTCATTTGTTGATGTGGCTAAAAACCAAATGTCCTCTTGTTGCCATGTTTCATTATGGAATTGGTGTTTGTTGTCATGTTATCCCTCTAGTCTCTTTGCGCTCATCTTCTTTAGTTTTGCTAACTCCCTGTCTTGCTCATTCAAGCTCTAATGTGGCATGTGGTACTTTTGTAAAAGCCTTAATTCTCTACATTGCCTTGCTCTCCTCTACAACACTACAAAGTGTGGGGGCTTTGCTAAATATATTACTTTTGCATTTGCTTTATGGTGAGTTCCATAAGTTATTATGTCGAACTTTCAAGCTCGTTTTCTTTGTGTCATTTTCTTTGCATCAATTTACTCTACAACCATTTGCCTTGCCGCCATTTGCTTCACAACCTTTCCTCCACATCCATTTGCATTGCATTCATTTTTCCACAACATTCTCTTTGGATCAATATGAAGTGTAGGAAACATTACTAAACCTTAATTCCTCTATATATTTTAGTGTTGCATCAATTACTCTATATTATGTCCATTTTATGCATAGTGAAGGATTGTATTGTGCTATGCATTTCTACATTTTCAGTTGCAAATGCATACCTCTACACTACATTTGCTTAGTTTAATTTGAGAGTTCTAAAGGCATTTTGAACTTTTTGTTATTTGTTTATGTTCCAAAATATATTTGAGTTGTGGATTAGAATATATACATTACAACATTTCAAGCCTTGCATGCTCATACATCAAACACCAAAGGTTGGAATGTGAGCATTTTGCTCAAAAGTTTTTGGACAAATTCTTCCTTTGCCTCGTCTTTTCCTTCTTTGTATTGAGAGACACTCTATAGACTTACAATATAGGGGAGATGTTGTAGTGAATAATGAAGTGTTAGATCAATAAAAATAAAAATAAAAGATAATATTAAGTCAATTAAAAACCTAATAAAAATAAAAATGTGATAAAAATAGCGATAGAAATAATAAGCAGAGTTCAATTTAGTTTTGTTATATTGCAATTCTCTTTATTAATAAAATTATAAACAATTCATAATATGCATATCACATTAAATATAAATAATGATATTTCATATTTGTAACCATGATATTTCATAATTTCATATTTTAATTTAGTTAATAATCATATAAGGACTTAACGCTTACAATAAAGTATTTTTTGTAAGTGCTTTATGTGAAGTATATGTATGTAGTTATATGTATTATGAGCAGGTTTAATCGAATTGGATATAAGATTATATATATATATGTAGTTATATGTATTATGAGCAGGTTTAATCGAATTGGATATAAGATTATATATATATAAGGTATAAATTATAGATTTATCTCACCATATAAATTAAAATAAAATAATGATGATTCATAATTTCATATTCAAATATAGTTAACAAACATATAAAAATTTAATACTTACAAACCTATTGTTCAAGGTGTTTGTGCTCATGAGAAGCTACCCATCATCACGAAGCTTTGGAGTCATTTCTTTCATGAAGAAACAAGGCCAAACACTTTCAACAAAATCGAAGGAGATCCAAAACTTTGCCCTCATTGAGAAATTGAGAAGAACAAATAAGCAAGGAGGACCTAAGAGGGGTCAAAAGGAGGAGGATTTAGGTTCCTTGAACCAAGGAAAAAAAACTTAAGTCATGTGAAGTGCTTCATGTGCTACAAGATAGGGCACTATGCTTCTTAATTTCAAGACAAGAAAGGGAAGGGTAAGTTACAATAGAAAAGGAAATTTACAAGGAGTGCAACAACTTTTGCTAGAGTAGATGAGCTTTCATCCAAGCTTGAGACAACATTCTCCATAGTTTCATTCGTTTCCACTAACATTGTCTCTAGTGTAGGATGGTATGTGGACAATGGATCTTTTAAACATATGACCTTCAATAATAAGTCATTCCACAAGCTTCAAGAGCAAGAGGCCTATATACAAGTGCAGTTGGAAAACTATGGTTTTCATTTTCAAAGAACGGTTATGTTTGTCGTAATCCCCACATGGATATAAGTCCCAACATTTACCTGAACCAAGACCATGTCTTCCACATTTATCATAAGAGCTCATAGCACTAACCTCATATATTTTGTCTTCCACATTTATCATAAGAGCTCATAGCACTAACCTCATATATTTTGTCAACAATATTTTTCCTTTCATGATGAGGGTGTCAATAATGTTGAAACTTTATAGGTTTATTTTCTTCAACTGCTTTATAGTATTCAATTTCCTCGTCTTAAATTGTTTCATGGAAGCCAAGACCCATATGCTTTGGTCTTGTTTCTATCTCAATTGGGGTTATTATACCACGTTCACTCTTTCCTAATCCTTTTCCTTTGTATTCCATATATTGTAACAATTTGGAAACAATGCCTTTAATATCTTTCTCAAAGCTATCAATCATGCCACTTTCATGTTGGGGTTATTCTGCCACATTCATTCTTCTCTGATCCTTCTCCTTTGTATTCCATCTTTTGTAACAATTGGAACCAATGCCTTCAATATCTTTCTCAGAGCTACAAATCATGCCACATTCAATGTTCACTTATATTCATATTTGATTTTAATTCTTCAATATTTGTTTATTGTTTGTGCATAGTTGGTTTGACGCTTCTTTTTTAATTCCTCAACACAACCTGTAGTTTTGCTATCATGCCATCTTGTGTTGTTAATTCCCTTTTCAAATATGCGATTTTTTTGTAATGAGTATTGGATTTAGATTTTGAAGTTTGTAACTCGCTCCTTCTTAGCCCTGACTTCGAGCAAAAGAAGCTTTTGAAATAATAGCAAAATCACTACAAACCACCACACCGGCAAAATCTATGCAAAAAATCAACAACAAAAACAAAAATATTCCCTGGTTTTGATTCTGTATGAGGGGGTTATGGATATTTTAAGTTCAGCACCTACAACAACTTCTCTTGAGCGTATTTTTGTCACTTTCTATATATTTTTCAATCCCCAAACAACAGAATCTCTGCAAAAACAATTATAGTAGCAGAATCCTTGCAAAATTCTAAGCAATTTCAAAGAAAATAACCTCCATATGGCAAAGTTATGATCGTAGAAATTTTATAAAGATGTTTAAGCCCCTTTCACTTTAGCACCAGGTGACCCATGTGACTATTTGTAAAAAATGGTTCAAATGACAAAAATTAATTGAATGACGATTGAACCCTTTACCTTTTACACAACATACCAATAACTTTACCAACTCCTCTAGCCACTTGTTTGTGGATATAAGTTGCAAAAATATTATTTGATGTTTTTCTACTGAACTCCACATAAAAAATAATAAAATTGGAGTCATAAAAACTTTTAACTCATGCCAGCAACTCAAGTGCAACCAGACTTCAAAAATTATTTCAATTTAATTAAAAATCAGCTCTAATATTTAAAATACAAAAAATGACACAATATCGTTGACCTCTGCTCTATTTGTAACACAACCTTATGCAATTAATTTATGCTTTCTCTAGCATCCAAGGGAAAAATTGTGCTACAGCTTTGACCTGAGCCTCACAAATTATGCCTGTAACTACACAGCCTTAAGAATCTTCAGCATGAACATGATCAGAGGCACAGTAGCAGTATTCCACAATGACATCTATCGAACAATGATGGTCTGCATACTACTGCTTCGACTCTTACACCAGCACCTTGATAATCTTTACTAGCTCTGCCAAAGTTAGCTGGCTACTTAGCACAGCTACTAGTTTGTTGTACCATGACTAGTGAGTCATCCTTTCAATTGCCTAAGTCTCCTAAGATGTTGTCCACTTCCTCAATATTGCTTCTTGAGTTGCTATCAGAGCCACTATTTGCCCACTGTCAATCAATTGCTGGGTCTGCCAGAGAATTTTCCCACCATTTGTTGCACAGCGTAGTTCAAACATGTTGACCTAGAGCATATCAAACCATGTCACAACTTTATTAAGCACTAGTGTTACTATGTGGGACATCAACAAACACAATTTGCAAGCCAAACAAAATGGTGATCCATTTTTTCAAACATGGCAATTTGAGTGGAGGCATGAACTCATTGCACTTAAAAGTTCAAACAAATAGCCTCCTTTGTTGAATCTAGAGTTCTACATTGACGGCGAATGTTGACAGGGAAAAATCTGTGGCAATTTGCAGATACAGCAACAATATGCAAATATCACATTACAACATTAATAAGCACCACCAACTTTCACATCTTCCAATCATCTTTTGAAATATCACCAGTCACAGTCACATAAGTTACACTCCACTCACGCTTGTGCTCACATTGCTAGTCCAGGTATTGCCATATGCTCTGATACTATGATGAACTTGTAACCTGAATGTAGAACATGCCACATTAAACCGACATTAAATAGACATAGACAAGTGCAAAAGATATATATTATGATCCCATTCTCCCTACATGCTTTTAATACAGAAGTGATTACAAATCCAATGTCCATGCACACACAACCTTTTTGGGTAAGATTCAGGTTAGGGTTGTCCCTGACTCCGTAACCCACTTAACCTAGAGGCTAGGACCGGCTAGGATTACCTTAACCCACCGAGGTCCACATATCTAACACACACTCTTCATATAGCCAGCCTATCACACACATAACTATTACATGTAGACTTACACTACACACAAATTATCATCATTCACTATAACAAGTAGTTTACATACTTCCATAACTAATGTCTCCATAACATCAAGGTTCAAGAGAAAAGCACAAGAAATAATTCCAAAGAAACTCTAATAAGCATCAAAGATGGAATGCAGAAATGCTAGAATCATCTCACCGTAAGGCATAATCATCTATAGTCCATAATCTCTGCATGGTCCACCACGCTCCTACAAAAAATTCAAGTAATTCAACATAATCAGCAGGAAGCCCCAGAAATATCAAGGACAGCAGGAGACTGTACAGATATCAATGGCAGCAACATTAAAAGAGAAGGCCTTATCCTCAATTTAAGGAATCTCGCTTTAAAGTGCAGAAGTTCTAGAATATCTCAAAAGTATATTTAGGCCCTCAACTAGGTACCTTATGATGATCATAAGGTAATAATGCATCGTTATTAGATGCAGTGCGCAACCTGGTTTAGAGCAAAAGAATACATTGTTCTAACTTCTGAAAACACTACAGTTGACTGAAAGAGAAGAAAAATACCTGGTCACTTGGGTACTAATGCAAGACTGATCATAATCACAAGCTTCTTGTTATGCAAGCTCATGTTGATTGGTATTTAGCATCACCAATAATCCCCACAAGAACACTGTCCGTTTGAGAAATGATGGAAACGGATGCCATCCCTCACAACAATTTCACGTGCAGCAATCTTGGAAATGAACTTGATGGCAGAGTGGCAATCACCACAAACTCTAAGGTTTTTTATGACACGGATAGGTATCTCAGGGGAAATATTCATAAGTCCAAACACAACAGCAAGCTTCTCACTGTGGTAGCCAAGAATATGTTCCTTCTGCTCCTCCTCAACATCATGTAGTGCAAAGTCCTTGTCAGGGACATAACCTGCTTCCTTCATCTGCCCAGACAATCTGTCCAACTCTGCATAAATTTTTTGTGTTTGTGGGTGTGATCTGTCCCCAACTAGAAAAGCATACATCTTATTGTTCACCTCAATCCAGCTGCATCCTGGTTTCTTGACCACGCTCCTTTCTTTCATCATTTTCCGCACCTTTTCTACATCATCCCACCTGCCAGCTGCAGCATATATATTTGAAAGAAGCACAAAATGCCCAGCATTTTTAGAATCTGAATGGAAGAGGCAATCTGCCACACGTTCTCCTAGCTCTATATTGGAATGGATTCTACAGGCACCGAGCAAAGAAGCCCACACAGCAGCAGTGGGTTTTATTGGCATTTTACTTATTAAGTCATATGCCTCGTACAATTGCCCAGAACGGCCAAGGAGGTCAGCCATGCAGCAATAGTGCTCAACAGCCGGTGTAATGCAATAAAATTGACTCATGCGATTGAAGTACCGCCAGCCATGGTCTAGAAGGCCTGCATGGCAACAGGCTGATAGAACGCCAACAAAGGTAACATGATTTGGCTGCATGCTGGTGTGTTCCATTTTCTCAAAGAGCTGCAGTGCCTCCTTGCCAAACCCATGCATGGCATATCCTACAATTATTGCATTCCACGAGACTATGTCTGGTGCAGGCATTTTGTCGAACACATTCTGTGCAACTTCTATGCTCCCACATTTAGCATACATATCTACAAGTGCATTTCCAACAAAGGTATCAGACTCAAACCCAATTTTAATGACATATTCATGAACAGCCTTGCCGTATTCAAGAGCTGCCAAATTCGCACATGCTGAGAGGACACTGGCAAAAGTGACAGTGTTTGGCTTCACACCTGTCAAGTGCATTTTATGAAAGAGCTGCAATGCCTCATTGAAATGCCCGTTTTGCGCATATCCAGCAATCATAGAATTCCATGAGATCACGCCTCTTTCAGGCATTTCATGAAAGAGCTCCAGGGCTTCCTCAACATGGCCATTCTGCACATACCCTGTAATCATTGTATTCCATGAGATCATGTCCCGTTCAGGCATTTTCTGAAACAGCTCCATGGCTTCATCAACTAGCCCATTCTGTGCATAACCCACAATCATTTGATTCCAGGAAACCACATCTCGATAAGGCATTTCCCGAAAAAGCTTCATGGCCTCATTGACAAGCCCAGCCTGCACATACCCTGCAATCATAGCATTCCATGCAAACACATCTCGCTCGGGCATTTTCTCAAAGAACTTTAGAGCTTCCCCAACAGCCCCAATCTGCGCATATCCTACAATCATGGTATTCCATGAAACCCTATTGGGCTCTGGCATTTCCTGAAAGATCTCCAAAGCCTCCTCAATAAGCCCATTCTGTGTATACCCCGCAATCATGGTATTCCATGACACCACATCTCGTTCAGGAGTTTGGTCAAACACTTTGCGTGCATTCTCTAGGCTTCCGCATTTGAAATACATATCTCCAAGGGCACTCGCCACAAACTTATCACACTGAAATCCAGTTCTGATTATGTTTTGGTGGAGCTCCATGCCATAATCCAGAGCCGCCAAACTGGCACACGCTGGCAAAACACTGGCGTAAGTGAAGTCATCTGGATCAATGCCTGTTCGTTGCATTTGGCAAAAGAGTGTCAAGGCCTCCTGAGCTTGTCCATGCCTGGAATAGGCTCCGATCATGGCAGTCCACGACACCACATTTCTTCGTTTAGACATTTCTTCCAACACATGGCGAGCATCCACCAGGTTGCTGACGCACTTGCCGTACATTACCACAAGTTTGGTTTCTAAAGAAGCATTAGGCTTAAATCCACTTATAATGATATGGGCATGGACTAGTTTGGCCTCTGGCAAGGCATTCATGTTAATGCAATCCCGCAAGAGAGAAGTATAAGTAGAGGAGTCTAATTGGTGTTGTTGGTTCACAATATTATGCAAACTCCAGAGCACCTCTTTCATCCGGCCCTGCTTATAGGGTATTTTCAACTGTTGGCCATTATTGTTATGACTTTCCAGCATCTCACCATTATTGTTATGAATCTGAAGAGCAGGACTAGTGCTCATGAAATTGGGTTTGGTAGCGTGAAGAAGAAGAAGCATAGGATTCTTGATCTTGTGACCGCATGACAGCGGTTTTGCCATTGCCATTTGGTGGTGTTGAAAAAAAGATTCATCGTCATAAAACTTCTATGAACAAGGAAATAGAAACATTAGATTCAGTAACAAATGTATTACCGTGGAGGAAAGAGTGGCCACGATTCCAACTGATATGAGACATCTCTCAGAGTCGTGTTGATATCCAAACTCCTTAATGGCGGACTGGTGTGCAAACACAAATTTTCATTCAGTTCAGCTGTGCTTTGGGTTTACTATTGTATTAAATAACCATGGAAATTCAAATTGACGTACATAGACTACATTACCAACCAAACCCAAAGAGAGCAAAATACTTCGCGTGATCGCTAGAAGATTGTCATGTCAATTGGACTAATTTGGTAAATTTGTATGAATCTTAATTGCCCCTTACGGCTTTGGTTTATAAAGCTTTGGCCGGGCATCACCTACTCCAATGGAGATTTGCGAACCGCTTGAAGCAGAAGGGATGGTATTTGGACCTGCATCATACATTTTTCCGGTTTGCCAAGTATATGGAGAGGGTGTTTTGATCAACTCCCCTATTTTAAAATGTCAAGTCTGCAGGTCATTTGGGAAAATCACAGTACTGTATTTAAATTCCACATGAACCTCAAAATAACTCTTTTTTAGTTTAATATTTTTAAGAAGGTTTATTAAATTTAGGTTTGTAATATGTCTAAAATTCCACATGAATCTCAAAATAACTATTTATTAGTTTAATGTTTTTAAGAAGGTTTATTAAATTTAGGTTTGTAATATGTCTAAAATTCCACATGAATCTCAAACTAACTATTTATTTACTAGTTTATTATTTTTAAGAAGGTTTATTAAATTTAGGTTAGTAATAGCTCTTAAAAAAATTAAGTAGAAGGATAAATAGATTTATAAATAAAATATGTGATTCTATTTTAGTTATAATTTTGAGTGGAGAGAGATAAAGTATATATATTTCTATAAACTTTAATAATTAAATAGTTTCAAGAGGTGGGTTATAAATTTTAACAATCAAATAGTTTCAAGAGGTGGGTTATTAGAGTGCTTACCATTTATATGACGTGGGGTTATTAAAGTGACTTCTTAGAGTTTGATTATTGGTTCTCGTAAGGTTTGAAAACTTCTTGTTTTACGGTTTCTTTTTAACTTCTTAGAGTTTCAATTTTTTTTGCCAAATTTAAGTATGATTGTTTTAATAAGGGGGTAGGGCACCCCTCTTTCAAAAATATAGTGGTAGCAAAATCGAATTCATGTATGGAAAAGGAGGATAAGGCTAGTGGTAGTGGGTCCTCCTCAAATCTTCCCATTTTAGGTGTGAAATGGAAAGCCAACTTGAAAGGAAAATGTATTCCCAAAGAACCTCAAAACCTTAAATGTCTGGAAGAACAACGTAAGCACACCGTAAGTAATGAAAGACCACGCGTTTATATGCGAGTTTATTGGAGGTTGGTCTATAGAGAAGGAGTTGGAATGTTGGATTCTATAGAAATAGCTACCTAAGGGAGAAATTGACCTAAGATTGGGACCAAAGGGATTCTTCACTGTAATTTTCTCAAATTTGGAAGATAAGGCTAGGGTTTTCAAGGGTGGACCTTACTTCTACAATAATGTTGGTTATATATTCGACATTGGGAAGAATGTTTCAATCAGGATAAAGAATAGTTTATGTCTGCTCCTGTGTGGGTAAGATTATATGCCCTACTTGTTGAATTCTGGCTTCTGGAAATTTTGGAGAGTATTGGAAATGTTCTAGGTAGTTTTGTAAAAGTGTCTAAGGTGACTCGGAGAGGTAGAAATATGTCTTATGCTTGCCTTTGTGTCTACATGAATATTTCCCAACCCTTGTCGGAATCTATTGATCTTGATTATCGAGAAGAAATTTGGTCTCAATCACTAGAATATGAACATGTTCATTTTCTGTGTTGTCTTTTCCATAACCACAACCAATTACTTAGAGATTGTCTAAGCAAGAAAAAAGATCAGGAGAGTGTTGGATAAGTGGAGAACGAGGGTTTTACCAAAGTTACCTCGTGAAGGAAGAATAACAGAGTTAAAAATATTCCAGCTCAAACAAAACTTGAGGAGAAAAATATTTTTCAAGCTTTAGAAGAAATGGAGGAAGACCCAAGTACAAATGTCCTCAATGATGTTTTGATGTTGGAACAATCCTCGGATCTAGAGCAAGCAAAGCAACCTCAAAAGCAAAAAACATCGAAGGATGATGCGGATAGGGGTTCCCTCGAGAATTTCCTTGATTTTTAAGGTATTGAGGAGGTGGTTCAACTTACCAAGCAACACTCTAGATTTCTTTCAGAGGAAAAAAATACTTTGGTTATCATCATTTTGGATTGGGGAGAGGAAGATTTGAGTTAAATAAAGAACAATGGGAGTAGTATGTAAAGGTGTACATCAAATGGAAATCGCGACAATGGTAGACTTGTCAAAGTGGGCAGGGGCTTCATTCAATGTAGGAATTAAAAGAGAAAGGTAAAAATCTCCTAATTAATGACTTGGTAAAAGACCCTAAGTGTAAGGGATGGAAGTCGAAGCGTGAATTGTTGCAGGATGTTGGCGAGGAATTGGTAAATTTTAGGCAAGCAACTATGATCCCATATTTGTTCTCATCATTTCAAAAATCTCAACAATGAAAATCCTAATGTGGAATGTGCGGGGCATAAATAGTATAGGGAAACAATGACATTTATGGGATAGAATAAAAAAGGAGAGACTATCGATGGTCCTTTTACAAGAAACAAAACTTCTATGGAGTAAGTTGTCAGTGGTCTACGATTTTTGCTTGAAAGAATGTCAATTTATGTCCATCAATGCCCAAGGTAGTTCGAGTGGACTGGCTATCATTTGGAATCCAAATGAAGTTGTCTTTCAGGATTAGTTAGTGAGTCCTTGAATCTTGAATGGACATTTTCGCTACATGGAAAGAAAGGACCTAGTGGCATTGACAGTAGTATATGGACCACCAATTTTAGGGGAAAAACCATTTTTTTTGGAACAAATCCAGTTTCATCGACATATATTTTCAAATTCCTTATGGATCTTATCAATCTTTGTTTGAAAAAAAGGGGGGTTATGAAAGTTGGACCCTGTCTCTATCTTGTTTGAAGATTTTATAGAAAGATTGAAATTAGTGGACATGTCCACCATTTCTTGGAACAACATAAGAGGTGGTTGCAATCAAGTAGTTAGTCGTTTAGATCATTTTTTTGTATCGGATCAGGTGTTGCACAAAGACATTTTTGTGGAAGCAACCATTCTTCCTTATCTTGGCTTAGACTATTGGTTAGCCATATTAGAAATTGATTTAAAGCACCAAAGAATTGACCATTTCACTTTGAAAGCTTCTAGATAAAGGAACTAGGATTCTTAGATAAGTTGAAAGGTTGGTGGGAAGAGATTATAGTGACTAGTAAAAATAATATGCATGCTTTCCATTTGAAACTTAAGGCATTGAGAGCTCAAATCAAATTGTGGAATAAAAAAGAATTTGGGAATATTTTTGAAGAAAAATCCAAATTGAAGGTGCAGATTTATGAGCTACAATAGCATATGATTCTTGAAGGGAGAATGCTAGAGTTAATTATTGAGGAAGGAATAACCTTACATAAATTGGAACAACGAAGACAATAAGAAGAAATCCTATGGAGGCAGAATTCCTAAGTCCAATGGCTGAAAGAGGGTGAACACAACTAAAAAAAAATCATAATTCTATGTTGCAACATCATTATAATAACATGAATTTCACCCTTTTGGGGACAGATGGTGATCGAAAATTCCTTCAATTCGATATAGAGCACAAATTGGTGGATTACAATCATCATATTCTATCAAAACCCTCTTTCAACGTGCAATCCCGTATCAATAAGATTCTCAACAGTATTCTTAGAGTTATCAACAAAGAGAAAAATTTGGCATTGATAAGACTTGTTTCCTTCTAAAAGGTCAAGATGATGGTGATGGAAATGTCATGTAATAAATTGTCAAGACCTGATGGATTCACTTTGGATTTTTACCAAGCCTATTGGTCATTCCTTGGACAGGAGATATATGAGCTGGTGGAAGAATCTAAACAAACATAGTGGCTTTGGAGTGGCCTTAATGTTACCTTCATCACCTTGGTTCCAAAATAGGGACAATCAGAAGATCCTACTGGTTTTCACCCTATAGTGTTGTGTAATGTCTTATACAAAGAGATATCTATAGTTATTGTTAAGTGCCTCAAATCCTTACTCTCAATTCTTATTTCACCATAGTAGTGTGGTTTCATTGAAGGAAGGCAAATCTCTGCTGGGATTTTTACAACTCAGGAAATCATCATTCTTTGAAAACAATGAAGAAACCATGTATGATGATAAAGTTATATATGTCTAAATCCTATGATAGAGTCAGTTGGGATTATCTGTTACAGTTTTTGGATGCTTTTGGGTTTTCTTGGCATTGGATCTCCTGGATTTTTTCTCTTATCTCCTCCCATTTTCCCTCAATTCTAGTTAACAGTTCTTTGTCTCCCACATTTAAATCGTCTTAAGGATTGATACAGGGTGACCCCCTTTCCCCCTTCTTATTTATATTGGCTATGGAAGGCCTTGGAATATTTTTCTCCCATTCTTGTTCACAAGGTAACATTAAAATTTGCTGGTTGTATAGTGAAGATCTACTGATCATCCATCAACAATTCGTTGATGATGTCTACTTGTTTGGTCTTCCCAACCTTAAGGAAGCTAAAGGAATTCAACTAATATTACATAATTTTTATGGTAGCCTCTCGTACTTTTCTTAATAAGGAGAAGATCAGTATTTTATTTTTAACCGTAAGGAATCTATTCTATCCTAAGTGTATTGCATGTTGGAAATATCTACTAACAAAAACATCCACCAGGCTAAAAACTGAACTTTTCAAGCTCTAAATTTTGCTAGCAGGTTGATTCTCACCAAGATTTTTTGCAATCTCTCCCGATGTTTGAAATAGTTGTTATGCCAACTCCTAAGACAACCTCTTGCAAGTTCATATCATTGTGGTGTGATTTCCTTTGGATAGGCTCCAATAAAGCCAACTGATGGTCATTAATATGTTGGTAGAAACTTGTTAAACCCAAATCGTCTAGAGGATTGGTTTACAATACCCTGAATTACTAAGAAAATTGTTTGGAGCCAAACTATGGTGGCTATGGGTGAAAGGAGGAAAGGAGTTATGGAAATAAATTTGGCTACAAAAATATGTTCCATTGAGGACACAGGAGGAGAGATTGTGTTACAATTCAACCATTAGTGGCTTCAACTTATGGATGTGGGCACAAGAATATAAAGCAATAGTTCAACAATATGCCTTCTAGGAAATCAAGGGAGAATAGGTGGCTAGCTTTTGGGAGGAAGCATGGAAACATATGTCACAATTGAAGGAAAAAGACAATCTTCATGACCTTCAATCTTTTACAACCAATTTGGGCACAATCAAGGTATTTGATTATTGGAAATCTTTAGAGGGCACTAGATTTTAGAGAGTATGGAGGACTAAGTCGGATTTTCCTACTTCTCCACAAGACTTTCCTTGGGAATATTTGCACCAGGAGTTAAGCGACAAGATGATTAGATGTTATAATGAATGTGACACTCTTAGATGGGGTAGACTTCCTCTAGGTGAATTTTTTCTTAAAAGAGGCATATTTGATTATCATGGATCATTTGAATATCGAGAAGGAGAAATTTGGAATTGGATTTGGACAGACATATGGTGGAAAAAATTTGTAACTTTTCTATGGTTAATTGCATGTGAAAATTTCTAACCTGGGATAGATTTCAAAAGAAAGGCTATGAAGGACCCTCTTTATGCTTCCTCTGTATTCAAGCATAGGAGGATGCAGACCACATATTTATTTCATGTACATTTTCCTTAGAGGTATGGGATATTCTCCAAAACATCTTTGGTAAAGTTCGAGTCAATCACACAAATCTTTCTTCGATGTTGGATCAGTGGAAATTGGTAAAGTTTAAGAATCCTATAATTATCAGGGCATGGAACCTTGTAATGGGATTTATATTATGGAATTTGTGGAAGGAACATAATGGCAAGATTTCCAGTAAAAAAAATAACATCTATGGTGATCATATATTTGATCCTCTCAAATATAAGTGAAATACTCCTAACTATTCAATGGTCTTCCACTAACTAGGAGGTGGATGAGATAGAAGTTGTTATTTTGAGGAACCCTAATTTGGATTGAACAATGTTCCTTCCACCCTCTAGACCAAAGAAATTTTCTTCCTTTTTATCAAACTCTTCTAATCCCCCCCCCCCCTCCTTATAACTTTACAAAATTAAACTTTAACAAGGCTTCAAAG